>QJPP01000801.1:0-119069 GCA_003996215.1 Jaltomata sinuosa
ATCACATCATTTTTACTTTGAACAGGAAATAAATAAACACTAGAATCAAAAGTTTACTTTGAACAGGAAATAAATAAACACTAGAATCAAAAGGAGTTACCACATGCTTGCAATCATGGAAATTATATTTTTTCAACATAATGTGACTGATCAAGGAAAATTTCATTACTTGTTCTAGTAATTTTTATTCCTAGAATAATATTTGTCTCATCAAAATCTTTCATATCAAAATGGCTTCTAAGAGTATTTTTAGTCTTTCCAATAATATTTTCATGTTAGAGCCAAAGATCAATAAATCATCGACATATAGGCAAATAATAACATGTGAATTATTCCATGACTTATGATATATGCACTTATCATACTCATTTGTTTTAAAATCATTTTCAATCATGCAGGAATCAAACTTTTCATGCCATTGCTTTAGTGCATGTTTCAAGTCATATAGGGATTTAGTAAGTTTACACACTTTGCTTTCTTGGTTTGCTTCAACAAAACACTCGAATTGTTTCATATAAATTTTCTCATTAAGTCTCCATTTTAAAAAAATACAGTTTTTACATTCATTTGATGAATTTGTAAATAAAAAATTACAGCAATAATAATTAAAATCTAATGGATGTAATTCTAGTTATTGGAGTAAAGTATCAAAAAATTCTAGGCCTTTTAGTTGCTTAAAATCTTTAGCAACTAGTCTAGCCTTATATTTATCAAAGATCCATTCGGTTTTAACTTTTTTGTTAAGACCCATTTGCACTCAATAGTTTTACAACCCGGTGGTAAATCAACTAACTTTCAAGTTTTATTAAAAAATAGTGATTTCTTTTCATCATTTACAGCCTCTTTTCAAAAAATAGCATC
This sequence comes from Jaltomata sinuosa, assembly GCA_003996215.1. Taxonomy (NCBI): domain Eukaryota; kingdom Viridiplantae; phylum Streptophyta; class Magnoliopsida; order Solanales; family Solanaceae; genus Jaltomata; species Jaltomata sinuosa. The sequence continues at coordinate 862 of QJPP01000801.1, forward strand.
ATATGAAGATAAGCCTTCTTTTAAAGTGAGAGGGTAATCTCCAACATTAAAAACATGAAAATCAGGACTAAAATATTTTTCTACTCTAGCTCTTTTATTACTTCTTAACTCAAAATCATCATTTTCTTTGTTACTCAAAACATAAGTAGAAGAACTAGGTAGTGTCAAAATATTTTCTTCAATCTTTTGATCCCCACTATTTTTAGAATCAAATAAAAATTAATTTTCATGAAAAATAGCATCACCAGATTCTATTATTATATGATCTTCAAGATTAAAAAATCTATAAATTGTACTATTTGAAGCATAACCAAAAAAAGCACAAGTAATAGCTTTTTTACCCAACTTAGTAATTTTAGGATTCATTAGCCTTACAAAAAAAAATTCCAAACTCTTAGATATCTCAAATTTGGCTTGTGACCTTTTCCCAACTCAAAAGGTGTTAATTTAGTCTTTTTATGAGGCATACGATTTAATACAAAGCAAGTAGTCAAAATAGTTTCACCCCAAAAATTTAGAGGTGCATTTGACTCAATAAGCATTAGTCAATTCAATCAAAGTTCTATTTTTTCTTTCCGCTATACCATTAGATGCAGGAGACTAAGGAGGAGTAGTTTCATGAATTATTCTCAATGATCTAACAAAAAATTAAACTCATTAGACTCATACTCACAGTCTCTATCACTTCTAATTTTTTTTTTTCAAACTGATTTTCAACTTCTTAGAGAAAAACTTTAAATTTTTCAAAAGCATCACTTTTATTTTTCATCAAGTAAACATATGTATATTTAGAAAAATCGTCAATGAAAGTGACAAATATCTATTTCCTTCACGAGTTAAAATTCCTCCAAGTTGACAAATATCAGTGTGAATTAACTCTAATAAATCAGTTTTTCTTTCAACTTGAAAATGAGGTCTTTTAGTGATTTTGGCTTTACTACAAGTCTCACACTTTTTAATTTTTTTTAATCACTAAGACTAATTCTAAATTACTCATGATTTTCACATAATGATCATTAATATGACACAAACGAGCATGCCAGAAATTAGTAGTATAAAGCAAGTGAACAGAAGTAGAAGTTTTATTCATTTCAACATTCAACTTAAACATTCCATCACAAGCATACCCTTTTCCCGGCAAAAATACCCCTTTTCACAATTACATATTGATCAGACTCAATAATTTGTTTGAAGCCTGCTTTATTAAGAAGAAAACTAGACATCAAATTTTTTCTCATGAAAGGAGTATAAAGTACATCTTTCAAAGTTAATACTCTTTCGGAGTTAAAACACAACTCGACATCTCCCTTTTCAAGCACTTGACTGGTATGAGAATCACCAAGCATGATGATTTTGAGCTCTTCAAAAGGAGTATAAGTTTTAAATCGATCTTTATCATAGCAGACATGACGGTTTGCACCAGAATCATCCCACCATCCATCAACATTCTCCACCATATTTATGTCTGTTATCACCATCACAAATGGTTCTTCGATAATGTTTGCCTGAGGTGTAGGTTCACATTTTCAAAATTTGCAAAATCTAGCAATATCTCCACTCTTACTACAAACAAAGCATGATCCCTTATCTTGAACATGTTGATTTCGTGCTTGGTTATTTCCACCATTATTATTCTTGGGAGGTCTACCATTATTTTTCTTGAATTTTTTCTTCTTAGGCTTTAAATAAGTATTTTTGTTAGTATCCGAGGTATTTTTATTTGAAGTAATTAAATTTACTTTCATTATGATGTTGTTCTCTTCTGTTTGTAAAAGTGCATCTTGGCCCCTTGCTTCTTATTTCATGCGGATTCTTATTATCAACGTCTCAAGAGAAGTTTCCTTTTGTTTGTGGCGCATAGTTTTTTGAAATTCCTTCCAAGAAGGTGTAAGTTTATCTATTATGCCATAAACAATAAGGTTATCTCCAATTTTGATCTCCTCGTACCTGAGCTCTCCAACAATCATTATAAAATCTTGAGCTTGGTCTACCACTGATTTGTTGTTCACCATTTGAAAGCAAAAAAATCTGCTAGCAGTGTATTTTTTGCTCCAGCCTCCTCGGTATCATACTTACTCTGCAATGCTTTCCAAATTTTCTTTGCATTAGAGTAAGTTCTATCATAATAATCATAAAAATTATCAGATAGACAATTAAGTAGAAAATGCCGACACTTGTAGGAATCACCATCGTACTTTTCAACTTTCTCTCGAAGAGAAATAAGTTTTTCATCATTCATGAAAGTGTTATCTACTTTATTTGGATTCTTCTCAGTTAATACATAAGAAACATTGAGAAGACTTAAGTAGAAAAGTACTTTACCCTTCCACCTCTTGAAATGGGTACCGTTGAACCAGAATGACTTGTTAAGATCTCCCATCTTGACATCCGCGAATTTTTCAATTATAGCCATTATGAATCTCCTTAAAATTATTGGTGAAATATTACAATTACAATTGAAAAATTACAATGAAAAAAATAAAATATCTTCAGGCTAAGGCGCGGATATCTCGCTTTCTTTAAAGAGATTCAAATCCAATGCAGCAAATGTTTTCACCAATCCAACAATAATATTCTTGACTTTTCCCCTCCAGGATACAACAACCACTCACAAATATAACTCAACAAACTCTGAACAAGAGTTGAGTCCAAATCTCCAACACAAGAACACATTCCTTCAACTAATAAAACTCTTTTTTTTACTAACTCTTTTACACTCTATATTTTCTTGTACTTACAAAAATATGCAAAACCACCTCTATTTATAGAAAATGTATTCATCCTAATATTTAATAGGAAGAATAAATTGGGATAGTAATTAGATAAGTAAATGACATATAGGTTACAGGAGTTACAAGAAATAATAAATAATAAAGAGTGAAATATTACATGAATCTCAAAAAAAATGGTGGCCAAATTCAATCACCACTATCCAAGAATCAAATGATCTAAGTTATTGTAGGCAGCATATAACTCACGTCTCTTTGCTTTAAAAATAATCATTAACACCTAAAGTAATAAGGCAAATAATGACCTCAACATATGGATAAGAAATGATGCTCATAATGATGCAATGGATAGGAGTAATATGACATGCTCCAACGTATAGCAGTCACACATCAGCCAAACTTTGACAATATGTAAAGATACACTTTAATATAAATTAAAATAATAATATTAAAATGCTCTTAACCCAACAGTTACAACCTTCTTAAAGATTCTAATAGATTAGGTGCATATTATTCTTGATTAACTGATGCTTTGATTAGTTTCTCCATTACAACTTTTAATTGATTGAATATAATTTTTTTTGGTAACTAGCATTTTCATTAATTACCAAGTGACAAAATTACAAAACCATAGTAGTCCCCCCACAGGTCTACTATCCTAGAGTAATGAAAACTATAGACCACACTAACACTTACTACTTAAAAGGGAATTTTTTGTAAACTGATACTAATTTCAGGTGAAGCTCTAACACAACACTTATAGGCTACATCCCTTGCTAACTGTTGCCACTGTTTGCTCTTGCTTTCAAATGTTCTCATGTTTCTCTCTATCCAAACTGCATAAACAAATTCAGTATACACCATCTTGAAGATGTGTGCACTATGCTCTTCCTAAGTTGTAGAAGCCAGATGCCTTCTATTCACCACTGTAAGAGCCTCTGCCGTAACTTCTTAGTATGCTCACAATGAAGAAACAAGTGATCCCTTATCTACAGATGATTAGTGCATAATTTGTAATGTAGGTCTACTGTCATTCCCCATTTACTCAATCGATCAGTGGTCAACAGTTTGTCTTGGAGTTGCAACCATAATATAAATGTAGCCTTTGGTCTAGCCTAAGACTGCGCACCGGACCAGACCGGAACCACCGAATCGGAATAGACCGGTACCGAACCGGATCGGACCGGACCGGACCGGACCGGTACGACCCATACCGGAATGGGACCGGTACCGAAATGAACCAGACCGGTACAACCGGTATGAAAACAGGATTCCATCCCATTCTGGTTAAACCGAAATGTACCGGTACCGGACCGGTATGGTACCGGAATGGACCGGACCGGACCGACTGATTTATCAATTTTTTTTTTTTAAATTTTTAAATTTTGAATTTCAAACTTAATTTTCAAGTGATAATATATAACTTAAAAGTTTTTATAACTTATAACTTAAAAGTTTTTATAACTTATAACTTAAAAGTTATTTATGTTTTAAATTTTTATAACTTATATAAATTATATTTGAAATTTATTAGTTTGTTAAAGTTTTTGTTTTTTTAAGTTTTTTAATTTATAAGTTATAAGTTTTATTAAGTTATAGTTTATCTTTATACTTTATATATATTTTTTAAGTTATATATTTGAAATGTTTTAGTTTGTTTATTTTTTAAAGTTTTCAATTTATAAGTTTGTTTAAAGTTTTTTATTTTTTTAAATTTTCAATTTATTAATTTATGTTTTCAATGAATAAAAGTATAAAACTATAAAAGTATAAAACAATGATAAAAATTAAAAAATAATCTAATTTATTCAAAATTTCAAACTATTATTACAATTTACAACTATTAGTAAAGCGCCTAATTTACGCAGCCACCTTCTAGGAAGGGTTCTGTTTCAACTAAGCCTCGAATGTAATACTAATAGTTGTATAGATTTATAAATTTATCTTCTAAACTTTGTAAAGTTTCAGCTTCTTCAACCTCAATTCCTGGTAAAGCTGCTTGACGATCTTCAAGTTCAGCGCCATCATCACTATCAAATCCAATGAGGTTATCTATGACTCGTTCTGCTACTTTTTTCAACTTTGGTCTTCCAACGTTTCTTGGCTCGGCGTTGATCCAATCTCTAAACAACACCGATACCTCCAAACTGTCTTCTGCTAAGGAATATCTATGGTCTCCAATTTGAAATCTTGCCGCGCTAAAAGCTTGCTCCGATGCAACTGATGATCCTTGAATAACTAATACGTCTCTCACCATCTTGCGAAGTTTTGGAAAGAGTTCTTCACGACATTTTCACCAATCAAATAGCTGTGGTATGCCATCCGTAGTTGGAATATTATCAACACCCTGTTCAAGATACTTAGAAAATTCACACTTATTAGAAAAATCAAGACCAAGATGTGATCTTGCTTTACCATGGACACCTGATCTCGACGTAGAAGTTTGAGGGGCATGATCAAGATTTTCTAAGGTCACAGTATATTTATCATACATTTCCTTAGCCCAAATTTTAATACTATCTTGACATGTTATTAAATCCGGTGTTTCTTGTGGTGAAATATTTAAATTAGTATAAATTTCTCTAACTAAAGCTTTTGCACCAACTTCTTTATATTCCGGGTTAAAAAGAATTGCAGTTAAATAAATTTGGGGAATAGGAAAAAAATATTTTTTAAATTTTTTAATCATAGCTTCAATAGAATCTTTAAAATATGAATTTTGTTTATAGATAGCAAAAAGGCATGAAATATTCCAAATATGTATTAAAATTTCACTAATAGTAGGATAATATGTTCCAGAAATTTTTTTGGTAGCATCAAAATATGATTTAAAAAGACTTTAAGTGCTTCTACTGCATCCCAATCACTGTCTGCAAGTTTATCATCAGGATAAGCATTATGACTATTAAACATCATAGTAATAGGCTTTTTATACTTATAAGCAACTTCAAGCATTTCATAAAAAGAATTACATCTAGTTTTAACATGCTTTGAAACTTTTCTAAATGGAACTTCACACAATTTACAAAAAATCTTTATATTGTTGAATTCTATTATTATTATTCATATGAAAAATCCAAAAAATTGCATTTTCAACTTTATCAATACAACTATCAAATACCCTAATACCATCTTTCACAACTAAATTTAATATATGTGCACCACATTTGATATGAAAAACATATTTACTAATTGGACAAAGTCTAGTTTCTAGCATAGTCATAGCATTTAAATTAGCAGAAGCATTATCTAAAGTAATACTAATCACTTTATCAGTAAGATAAAAACGTTGTAAAATTTTTAATACACTTGAAGAAATATAAGCACCAGTTTTTTTGTGTTCACAAATTTTATAAGCGATAATTCTTTTTTGCATTATCCATTTATAATCAATCCAATGTGCAGTAACAGTTAAATAATCAAATCCGTTAGGACTACGACCCATATCAGTGGTAATAGAAGCCCTACAATCCATCATATAAAAATATTTACGAAGATATTGCATATGTTTTTCATAAAATTCAAAAATATCTCTTTTTACCATGCTTCTTGTAATACCTTCAAAACTGGGATAAAATGTATCCCAAATATATCTTATAAAACCATCATGTTCTCCAAAATTAAAAGGCAAACCACAAACAACAACCATTTTAGCAAAATTTTCACGATCACGGTCCCTATTATAGGGCCGTTGTGAAACATGACCAGCAGGGTTTGAAGGATTTAGTGAAGTTTGAATCATGTTTGACCCGCCAACAGAGGGTCCAACGCTAGAGCCAGCATCACCTTGACTAGCTAGATATGCTTGCCACTCTCTCGGATGTTTCTTAAGCAAATGAGTTTTTAACCCCCCAGTCGAACCTCCACTAGCACCAGATACATATTTCCAACTTTGTTTACAAATACGACACGTAGACACAATTTTTTCTTCATTTAAAAAATAAAATTTCCACACAACTGATTTTAAAGGACGTTGTGGTTTGGTCTTACCCCTCACTGGAGCAATAGGGGGAAGATCAGCTCTAACTTGAGGATTATCCTGAGTTGGAGCTTGGGGAATAGTGGGGGCGGGGGCAATAAAGGGACTAGTCGGTGTATCAGTTTCTTCTAAATCATCATCCTCATGCATTTCTACTTCTTCATTTAATTCATCTTCTAAATCGTTATACATTCTTTCATAAGCTTCGTTGGGAATAGGGTCATCCGTAGTAAATGGAAAATTAGTTTCATTAACATGCGTAAATTCATCTGTATTAAATCTAATTTGAGGAAGAGCAGGGCGGAGAGAAGAACTAGAAGAACCACTACCTATTTTACCCTTCACATAACTTTTTGTTCTTGAAATAATACCTTTTTTACCGGATTTTTTTTGAGATGGATCCATAATATAATAAAATATAAAATTAGCAAATTAAAATAAACAAATCACAAGTTCACAAATCACAAATTCACAAATAAATCACAACTAATAAACAAGAATAAAAATTAAAAAATTAAAGAGTGGAACGAATATACCAAACGTCTGCCGTAAAAACAGACGATTATAACTGAAATTTGAAGAAGATTGCTCCTCCAAAATTCACCAAATTATACTTCACTTGCAAAATAATAACAATAATTATAGAATTTGTAAATATTAAGAGATGAAAATTGAGAGAGAATGAGAGTTGAATGGATGAATAAAAATTAAAAGGGGAAGGGGTATTTATAATGAAAAAATAGAAGGGGGAGTGCGGGGGGATAGGGGGGTGGGAGGCCTAAAATAGCCGTTGGGTGGCTGAAATAGCCGTTACCCAACGGCTGCAAACGACTACATTTAAAAAAAAAAATAAAATCTCGCGTTGACCGGTTGACCGGACCAGACCGAAACCGGTATTGATTTGACGGTATGGATTGTCAAACCCGATCTGTTCCGGTCAACTGCCGGTACCATTCTGTTCCATCCCGGTACGGACCGGTACCGGTACCGAAATGGACCGGAATGGTACCGATCCGGCGGGCAGTTTTAGTCACAGTTATGTCATACCCGACTAGGCCAACATACAAAGTAGCTTGGGAAGAGTATATGGTGGCTAAACTTAATTGAATAGTAACTTAGGCGCCTCACCCAAAAGAATATATATACAAGCCCGCATACACTGAACATGTAAAAGTTAGAACCATTTGTTGAACTGAATTAGAACAACGAAGAAGGCAAATTATTTTAAACAACTGAACGTCATAAAAAAAAATCACGTACCTAATGGTTGGTTTGACGGTTTTTCTTTTAAACCAACATTGACTTGCTACTTGCTAGGAAGAAGAACAAGGAACGGATAACCAACTTGAATAACATCCATGTCAATTTTCTCAAATCTGAACTAACACTGGGTAATTCGGAGGTTTTATTAGGTCTATAGCGTTGTCTTTTAGTTTAGTTGTGTCTTTTGACTAAGCATGGTATTTTTAGGTTTTAAAAGGGTAATTAAGTAATTCAAATTTTAAGTTAAGGGTTTCCTGTTTTAATTTATTTTTAATGATTGGTTTTTTTTAAATTTGGAGGTATTTTAGTAATTTCACTTTCAAGTGTAGGAGTTCATGCTTTTAAGGTAGTATATAAGTGTATATGTATGTATATATATATATATATATATATATATATATATATATATATATATATATATATAATACATACTATTTAAATATGTGTAATGTATTTAATATATAGCGCTTATATATGACTTATCACATACACTATTGAAATATAAAAATATACAAGAATAACAATTCAATTTGTAATATGTTAATATAATATTTGTAATATTCACATTTGAATTCCAAAAAGGAAATAAATAAAAGACTATGTTCGCATAAAAAGAAAATAAGAAATAAAAACTCTATAAAAAGAAAAAAGACAAAGAGATCTAATACAAAAATAAAAAGTCAGAAAAAGGCAACTAATCAGTTGTTTCTGTCGTTTTATAAGGATAAATTAGTTGAGAAAAAGGGGGATTTATTTTGGATAGATGTGGCACTGTTTAAATATTGATTTTTATGCTAAAATTATGTAATTATTATAAAATATAATTAATATAGAATAATATAAAATAAAATATATGAGACAAAAGATATAGAGAGGGGAGATAGTTTGTTTTTTTAATGATTCTTTGAAAGGTGAAGAACATTCAAATTTATAGATGAGAAATCATTGAAAGTTTACAAATATTAAGTGTCCAAATTAATAAATATATTGTAACATACAAAAGGTTCATGCAATTTAGTGAATGTGTATGGATATCCATTCAATCAATATATATTTCATAACACTCTTCTTTGGATGCCCGTAGATAATGTGTCTCGTTAAAAATCTTATTAGGAAAAAATCAATAGGAAAAGACATAATGAAAGAAAAAAAATACACGCATCTTGTAATAGCCTTGAGTATTGCCTCATTAAAACCTTATCAGAAAAATTCGGACATAATCTTGGTTAAGAAAAAAAAAGTACATCATATATTTCATTCACCCTGATGAAAAATTCACTTGATATCTCGGAGACGACATTCCAATTTTGTATCTCAGCTTCTCAAATATTGATGTTGGCAATGCATGTCTTGGTGAATAAATATGCAAGACTATCACTCGAACGGATTTGTTGAACATCTATGTCACTATTTTGTTGAAAAGCATATGTGAGAAAGAACTTTGGTGAAATGTATGGGTGAAAAGTATATCTTCATTATGATCATCTATACAAATATAGAATTACAAAGATATGGGAAGATATTTACAATCCCAAGGAATCTACTACAATCTCAAATAATATGCTACTATAATTCTACATGATACTCTAATTGATACAATAATTTAAAAAGAATCTACTTATTAAAAGAAGATCAACTAATTTTCTAACTCAAGTTAACACTTCCCCTCAAGATGGAGCATAGATATCATGTATGCCCATCTTGACAAGTGAGTTACTAAACGCTTGTCTGGATATAACTTTAGTTAGAGCATCAGCCAGCTGCTCTAAGTTCTTCACATATGGAACTTCAATTGTTTTATCCTCAAACTTGTCATAGATGAAATTGTGATCAATCTCCACATGTTTAGTACGATCATGTTGAATTGAATTTTTTGCAATTCTAATAGCTGACTGATTATCGCAAAATAACTTCATAGGTTCATCGAGCGAAAAATCAAACTCCCCCATAAGCCGTTTCAACCATAATAATTCTTGAATACCTTTAATCATTGCTTTGTATTCAGCTTCTGCACTAGACAACGAGACAATCTTCTGTTTTTTACTTTTCCAAGTAACCAGATTGCCTCCAACAAAAGTGAAATACCCTGTTGTTGAGCGTCGTCTTTCCCCTTTTGTACCCCAATCTGAATCACAATAACCCATATTTTTTGTATGGTGATTCTTAGAGAACATGAGACCTCTTCCTGGTGCTGACTTCAAGTATCGCAAGATTCGAATGACTGCATTCATATGAACTTCACTTGGATTGTGCATAAAATGACTTACCACACTGACCGCATAAGCAATATCTGGTCGTGTATGTGATAAGTATATCAAGCATCCCACTAATCTTTGATATCTCGCTTTATCAGTAGGAACTTGATCAGAAAGTTCCTCTAAGTTATGATTTTGTTCAATCGGTGTATCAATAGGTTGACAACCTAACATACCCGTCTCTTTTAACAAATCAAGAATATATTTGCGCTGAGACAAAAATATTCCTTATTTGGACCTAATAACTTCAATACCCAAGAAATACTTTAGTCCACCTAGATCTTTCATATCAAATTCGGAGGACAAGTAAGTCTTCAATATAGTTATCTCATCAACATCATCACCAGTAACAATCATGTCATCAACATAAATGATAAGAACAGTTATCTTACCATTTTGTCTCTTCAAAAATAACGAATGATTCGCGTTGCTCCGAGTATATCCATATTTCTTCATTGTTAGTTGAAACCTGCCAAACCATGCTCTAGGCGATTGCTTCAGACCATACAATGTCTTTTTAAGCTTGCACACCAAATTCATATTTCCAGAAGTGTTGTAACCAGGAGGTATGCTCATATAAATTTCTTCAGATAAATATCCATGTAGAAAAGCATTCTTCATATCATATTGTTGTAAAGGCCAGTCAAGATTAGCAGTTATGAATAATAGAACACGGACAGTACTTAACTTTGCCACAGGTTCAAAAGTCTCCTGATAATCAACATCATAAGTTTGTGTAAAGCCACGAGCAACTAATCTTGCTTTGAATCGATCAATTGAACCATTCGGCTTGTGTTTCACCGAGAAAATTCATTTGTATCCAACATGTTTCTTCCCTTTTGGTAACGTCACAATATCCTATGTTTGGTTTTTCTCCAGTGCTCGCATCTCCTTAGTCATGGATTCTGCCCATTTAGGATCATTCACTGCTTCTTCAAACCTTGTAGGGGTGTTAACTGATGACATCTAATTCACAAAGCCTTGGATAGAGCTTGGTAAGTGTCCATTGGAAACATAATGAGCAATAGGATATTGACTTCTTTTGAATTATCAGGAGAGTATCTTGCTGGTGATTTTCCTCGATTGGTCTGAGGAGGTAACTGATATCTATTCCTGTTATCATTGTTAGAAATCACTAGTGTAGCGTCATCAATTAAATTATTAGTATTAATTTCCTCAAAATTAACACATACCTCAAGTACATTATCAGAAGGAGAATCATTGGTGGGTACTGGAGAGGGGGACTCTTCACTTTCTTGTTGTACTGCTTGACTGAGAATGCCATGGTCCGGAGTTGTTGAGCTAAGCCATGTATTATTTGAATTTTTACCACTGTTATCAGGTAGTAACACCATTCAATTATGCACTTCAACCTTATTCTCCCCCTGAAGAGAAGAACTGGATATCTCCGGAGAGAAATACATCTTTGTCTCAGAAAAAGTAACATTCATAGTCACGTACAATCTTTTGGTAGGGGGTGATAATATTTATAGCCCTTTTTATGAGACAAATACCCAATAAAGACACACTTTAATGCACATGGATCATGCTTGGTACGTTTGTATTTAGGGAGATGAATAAAAACAACACAACCAAAAACTCGAGGTTCCAAGTTTAAGGTAGATGATAGGTTAACAGAACTGGAGAGGTAATTTAAGGGAGTTTTAAAATGGAGAACACTACTAGGTACATGATTTATTAAATAAACAGCATACAAAATAGCATCCTCCCAAGACGCAGGTTGCATATGAGAACTAATCAAACATGCACGTGTAACTTTCAATATATATTAATTTTTCCTCTCTGCTACGCCATTTTGTTGAGGTGTAAAAGAGCATGTTGTTTCATGAATGATGCCATGATTTTGAAGATAAGACTACAACAGTTGATTAACAAATTCTCCACCATTATCTGACCTAAGAACTTTTATTTTGGTAGAAAATTGAGTTTCTATCATCTTATGAAATGAGCGGAAGCATTCAGAAACATCACTCTTATTCTTCATTAGATAAAACCATGTCATACGACTAAAATCATCAACAAAGATTACAAACCAACGATATTCAGATGAATTAGGAACTGGAGAAGGACCCCACACATCAGAGTGAATCAATGCAAACGGCTCAGTCACCTTACTAGTACTTAAAGGAAAGGTAATACGATGACTTTTTGCTAATACACAAACATCACAATGAAAATTAGAGAGATTGCACCCTGAAAACAAAGCTGGGAATAAGTGCTTAATGTAGCCAAAAGAAGCATGACCAAATCTTTGATGCCACGTCCATATTTGGTGTTGTTTAGCAGAAAAGGAACCTTGACTGTTTAGAGCAATACCATGGCATACATCGTCCACAAAATAAAGGTCCCCTCTTTTAGTACCACCCCCAATAATCTCCTTGTTGTTGAGGTCCTGAAAGATGCAGAAATGAGAATACATTAATACTAGATAATTTAATTGTTCAGTTACTTGAGACACAGATAACAAATTATTGGATAGTGAAGGAACAAATAATGTATGCTCTAGTGATAAGAAGGGAGTCAAAACAACAGTTCCAGCACTAGTAACATGATATGATACACCATTTGCGTTGGACACATGTGAACGATGTGATTTTCTAGGAGCCTGTAGAAGCGACTGATCAAAGGTCATGTGATCAGTGCCTCCGGAGTCAATAACCCATCATGTGTCTTTAGTAGAATCCATATTAATGAGAGCTGATCCAATATAACCTGATAAGTGGCTAGGTATATGTAAATCAAAATCACCAATTTCAGTTGAAACTAAAGCAGTTTCAGCAGTTGGCAGTGATGTACCGGATGAAACCATAACAACAGCTTTCCAATCATTTTTGTCACCATCCTTCCGATTTCATCGTTCCCTGGACTTCTTTTCATTTAAACCATCCCACCAATCTGGATAGCCATGCAATCTAAGACAATTTTCAACTGTATGTTTGGGATTGCCGCAATGAGTACAGTCCTTTTCACCGTTGTCACGAGCTTTTGAATGGTAATTTTGATTCTGGATCAACGAAGCCTTTGCTGCCATAGCCATTCTAGGACTGCATTGTTGTTTAACATGGTGTTCCTCCGTTGTTCTTCACTTCGTACCATAGCAAAAGCAGATTCTGAATTTGGAAAAGGGTTTGTGCAAAGAATATCACTTTGGATACGATCATAAATATCATTCAAACCAGCCAAGAAGTTATACACACGTTCTTCTTCTATTTCCTTCAGTAGAGCCTGAACAACATCATGTTGTGTGAAAGCGATAGGCTTACGATGATCCAATTCTTGCCATATCTTGCACAGATCTGCAAAGTACAAGGAAACTATTTTTTCCTCTTGTTTCATATGCATTGCTTGACAAGATAGATCATAAATAACTCATCTATCAGCCCCTTCATAATAGGTTTGAGACACCGTGTCCCAAATACTCTTGGCTATTGGAAGACGAATAAATAAACTCATAATGTCAGGTTTCATGGCTCCGACGAGCCAACTTTTAATAATAGCATTATCCATACTTTATTTTTCATACGTTGCATCATTGGCGGGAGGCTCTTTAATTGTTCCCGACAAATATTTCGATTTTCCACGACTTGCAACCAACATCTCAACAACTTGAGACCAAAAAGGATAATTCTTATCATTGAGTTTCATACCGAAAGGAATGGCTATAGGTTCTGGAACAATGCTAGTATTTTTAGAGGAATCACCCATGGTAGAACAAATTTAGAGTTAAAAAAGAGAATAATCAGAGAAGTAACTCTTGCTTCTGATACCAAGTCAAAATGGGTGAAAAGTATATCTTCATTATGGTCATCTATACAATATATAGAATTACAAAGATATGGGAAGATATTTACAATCCCAAGGAATCTACTACAATCCCAAATAATATGCTACTATAATCATACATGATATTCTAATTGATACAATAATTAAAAATAAATTTACTCATTAAAAGAAGATCAACTAATTTCCTAACTCAAGTTAACAATTTTGTTTTGTTTCATTTGGTGTATCCTTCCTTCAATTGAGCTATGCAAACAATATTATCTTCATACAATATTGTTGGAATCTTCATTTTCAAAGAAAGATCATATATTTGTAAAATATATTGAGTCATTGATCTCAATCATACACACTCTCTGTTAACTTCTGGAATGACTATTATCTCAACATAATTTTAAAGATGTAGCATCTAGAGTTTATCTGTTGAACGCCATCATATAGTTGTATCCCCACAAGTAATTAGAATATCGTGTTTGATATCAAACGTTATGTGGATCAGATAAATAACTTGCATCTGCATAACCAATCATTTATGAATTAAATATGCACTTTAATAAAGAGTGCTAAAAATTTTACCGGCATTAGTTAATTACCATTGGATCCAATGTCGCTATAGACTTTAGGGACATTTACAAAAAGTGTTAAAATCGCTACTAGAAAACAGAAAATTAGCAATGGATGAAATTTTGTAGCTAAACAACAAAAAATTTCATGTTTTAGCTACGGATTATAAGAAATTTCAATTAGCTAAGAGTTTTTTAGCGACGAATTAGCTAGGAATTGCCAATAAATTTCGTAGCTAATTCCATGTTCTCTTGTAGTGAATCGTCACTAATAATTGCCTCTAAAAATATAATTTAGCGGCAATTAAACTATTGCCGTTAACTAATTGCCGATAGATTTCTTTTTTAGTGTAGTGAGTAAAGACCATTGATGTTTTTTTTTTTTACATCCATAATCTTTCTAATTTTGTATACTTTTATTTATAACAACTAAATGATATCTAAACGTCCCATCACTGAATTATATATCCATGTGCTAAAATAAATTTGTATTGCTAGTCGATATTAATTTGATGGTAATATAGTTCTGAAAAAGTCCAAATATAACATATTTCCTACATTAATTTTTTTAATTAATTAAAAATTAAATATGTTAAATCATTTATCACAACTCAGCAGGACCAAAAGCGTTATATTCCAATGTTGATTACTTTTTGTGACCTCTTGAAACATCCAAAATTCCAACTCTTCTATTTTCCCCTTTTTTTTCTTTTGCATTTTTCTAACAATGGTTCCATTATTTCTGTTGGCTGTCCTTTGCTTGAAGAATCAAAATCAAAGTTTTGCCTTTTTGATTTAATTAAAGATTAAATATGTTAATTAATATATATAGGATAACGAAAGCTGGAATAGATTAACTCATGAACTAAATCACTACTTTAATTTCCCTTCTTAAATATAACCAACAACAAAAAAGTATCAAGCAGTGAGTAAGATAAATTGTTTGTTAAAAAAAATTACATTTGGTTGTTACAACATAGCTGGTAAACCTTCCATATATATTTGCTCGAAAATACTTGGCCGAAGGTGCAATATCTACATCGTTGTCATATTTTGACTGATTCAACAAGCACCGAAGTAATCAAGTTTTTAGTGTTGGATTTGGAATTTGTGTATCCATCATGACAACCTTCGAACATTGTATCTACCAATCGCGCAAAATTTAAAGCTCGTTCGAGGATAAAAAATGATACTTTCTTAGGGAAAAGGAATTCCTTGTTTATGTCTTTCCACGCATTCGTGACTTCCTTCTGGATCTCAATGTATGCCTCTTCCTTTGAAACTCCATATTCTTTCATGTAGCAATCAATGATTGTAGCAACATGTGCTCTTTGTTGTTGAACCTACAAGAGATAGATGTCAATATATTCAATACAACATTTATACCCTTCTTCTGTTTTTCTTATTCATTTCCAATCATAGTCTAAAACTTCATAATTCACTTTAAGGCTAATTGAAACACAATAAAAGACGAAGGTCTGTTGCTGACATGATCCATGTGCCAGCCAATTCAACTTTGTGTTTGGGAGGTAAGGTCCCTCCTTTGTACTCGATTTTCTTTTTTAATAATAAATGAAAGTGCATTTTTAACTTTTAAAAAAAGTGTGTTTTGGACGTTATCATTGAGGCTACGTTTCATCATTTTATGTGTTGAGTTATTAGAAGCTCCATAACTACCGTGGGTAAACGTGTATGACATGTTTCAGGCGATTTTGAGTTTTACATAAATGATGCATCAAGCATTGATCACATTTCTCCTGTATTGCACTACTAAAAATCCTACTTAGCTTAGAAATGAATTAGTGATGGATTATAATTTAACTATGAGCAATTTAGCGACGAATTAGCAACAGATAACTCCAGTATTTTTGTGGTGTTGGGTCATGACAGTTTTGAGAATAACATTCCTCACAAATCAGTCACTTAATTCACAGCCTAACATTGTTATAGTCTAGCTAGTTGAAAATTGCGACTAATTAGATAGGCTTCCTACAATTCTTCAAGGAAAAAAGCAAAGCAACTAACCAATATTCCATTAGGACTGATTAGTATGTCCAGGGAAAGAGGAAGATTAATTAACTTTTAATTAAGTACTCTGGGAATTAAGAGTTGCAAATTGAAAATATTAAATAGATATTAATTATATATATATATATATATATATATATATATATATATCTCTTCCTTTTTTAATTCAAAATGTGTTATCCGCGCAATTGATGAATGTAGCTTAAGCAAGAATTATCTCATTTTTCGCATAGTAGACGGCGACACTGTCCGATTTACCTTCTTTGGCCAGTACTTGTTCTACTTCATTGTAAAAGTTGAGAAGTACTTGATAAATAATTCTCATATATGGCGGTAATGAATCCATGGCTCTTATGTCCCATCTGTACTCGACACACGGTTTGTATTTAAGTTACTATAGCTGTTTTTTTTATATCTCAATCACAATGTTTGAATAATTGTGTGACTATCTCATGTAAAAACATAAGGTATTAGATATAACACACTTTTGTTTATTTAATTATGTTTTCAGCACACACCCCTCACTTGCAAGCCTAATTTTCTTTTAATGGACGTGGTTATGATAATGGATGGTGGTGAGAGTTGAACTCAGAATTTCTGCATGCTCTGATACCATATTGAATTGTGTGACCATATCATCCAAAAACTTAAGATGTTAGATAGAACACACATTGATTTATTTAATTATGTCTTTTAACACACAATAATTATAACAAGAAGTACCTCTGAATCGCAGTTGTGAAAAGCACAAGTTCATCATGGGTTCCGTAAGCATCATAGGTGTCATCAATGATAGAGTTCATGTTGATAAGTTTTGTTAGCATTCTCCTCACTCGACTATATTGGGGCTCAAAAGACATTCCATTCATCCATAAATAACCCTCCACTAATCTTATCTTTTGTATATGGCAATTTGTTTGCAATATCCAAATCCTTCCACCAGCTAGATATATAGCAAGATCATTGCATAGTTAGTTTATCTTATTAACCATGCATGCATATTCATTTAGGAAGAAGAGGATAAGATCAATGAATATATATATATACCTTGTTAGCTCGTTAAGCTCTTCCTGATGCAACTTTTGCAACATGTTAAAATCCAATTTTGCAAATTTCAAGAGGAAATAATTATGCGCTTCACTGTTTTCGTAGATGTGAATGTATTTCCTTGCTCCCACCCTTGGTATAGTTTTACGAATGGGCTGGCTTAAGGCTTCAAGTTCCTCGTGCATTCTCATATGTGATGCTTCATACAAACTTAATAATCCTTGGACATCATTACTCATATAAGTGTCCTTGAATTTTTTGTCATAATCCATGAATTGCTTGAACACATCTGGTTAAATATATTTTGACAGAAAAAAAATAGCAGTTAAAATACGGAGACCCACCTATACCAAGTTATTATTGAAAAAAGAACAATAATTGTTGAATTACCATTTTCTAGTCTAAGTTCCAAAAGGGCTCTATATCACTATATGTATTTCATCGATATATACACAATATATAGGTGTTGTAAGTGCAATTAAAGAAGTTAAATCATTAGCCATATTTTATCAAGTTTCCTCTAAACTGGATTAACTAGTATCCTCTCAAGAAGTCAAGATTATTTATTTGGGGAAAATGAAAATTTAGAAGCAAGAACTTTTTTACTATTAATTTTTCATGCTGTAGTAATTGCGCTAAAAAAATTATTTTTTTCTGCCCTGCCAATGAGGATGGGCATGGAAAGGGAAGATATGAGAATTTGATGAAAGATCAATGTTTAATCTAAATAAGAAAAAGTAAATATGTCTTTGGAAGGGAAAAAATCATTTGGAAAATAGAAAAAATGAATCCAGAGAGCAATTAAGGACATGTACGATGGATTCAGAACCCGAGTGAGTATAGTGGAAGGAGACTCGGAACACTTTCTAGTCAAGATGGCCGGGGTTGCACCAGAGATCATCTTAGCCGCCTGTTTTTATTTGCTTTGGTTATGGATGAATTAACGTGATATATTCAAGGGGAGGTACATGGTGTATGCTATTTGCAGATGATATAGTATTGATTGACGAGACATACAACGAAGTTAAGGATAGAAGGCAATG
Organism: Jaltomata sinuosa; assembly: GCA_003996215.1. NCBI lineage: Eukaryota > Viridiplantae > Streptophyta > Magnoliopsida > Solanales > Solanaceae > Jaltomata > Jaltomata sinuosa. Next base: position 19,570 of record QJPP01000801.1, read on the forward strand.
CTTAGAGACACATCTTAGAGTCTAAAGGTTTCAGGTAGAGTAGGACAAAGACAAAGTACATGGACTGCAATTTTTGTGACACATCACATGAGGCGTATGTGGAAGTGAGGCTTGATACTTGAGTCATCCCCAAGAAAGGAAACTTCAAGTATCCCGGGTCAATAATCCAAGATAATATGGAGATCAACCAGGATGTCACACATCGTATTGGAGCTGGCCGGATGAAATTGACATATTCAGTGTACTGTGTGATAAAAAAGGTGCCACCCAGACTTAAAGATAAGTTCTATTAAGTGGTTGTTAGACCTACAATGATATATAGGGCAAAAGTGTCGGGCGACAAAATGATTCACACGTTCAGAAAATGAACATAGCGGAAATAAGAATGCTTAAATAGATCTGTGAGCACACTAGGAGAGGTACGATTAACCACAAAGATATTCTCTATCAACTACTCTATCAGCCTTATTATACTAATTGTTAGAGAGAGAAAATATGCAGTATGCTTGACCTGAATTACAAATTTTGTGATCAGGTCGTGACCTAGTGGTCAATGAAATGAGTTGGGAACTATGTATGAGGGCTCATATTTAAATTCTACCCGAGGCAAGATACAATATGTGATTTCTTAGGCCCCATTTGTTCGAGCCTTGATGAACATACATGTGATGATGGGAGGTAGTAGACATGACTTAAATTATTAGTCGAGGTGTGCACAAACAAGACTTGAAGCTCTTTAGAAATTTTAAGTTCTTCCAAAATTATTTTTTGATGAAGAAAAAAAACATTTTATTAATCTCCACTCGACAACTTACATTTATCGAATTACAATCTTCAGTCTATAGCTGCTTATCAGCAACCCCTATACCAAAATGTATAAAATATTTTTAAAAATAATATAAACGTAATATCGGGTTGGTTAAGTTCAGTTTAATTTTTTTTTAGTTAAAACCAAATCAAATCAATTATAGTCGGATTTTTTTTTCCAATACCAAACCAAATCATTAGTCGATTTTTTTGTTTTTTGCGGTTTGATTCAGTTTATGATTTGATTCGATTCGATTTTGTACACCCCTAATTGTGAGGTAAGAGTTAGTTTGGGTCTATTGGTCAAATCACAACTTTTTAAAATTTTATTTGGCATTTAGTCATTAGTTTTAGATTCTTTATGCCTACCATTTAGTATCCTATTTATTTTATTAAAAAAATAATTCATCCAAAATTCATTTAATACTATATTTATTATTAAAAAAATAATTCATCCAAAACCCCTTTGAAAAGCTTCGACTAATCAGCCTCGAAAAGCTCCTTTCTCATCAAGAAAATCTCTGGCTCAGGTTACTTTTTTTGATCAATTTTTGGGCTTTCATCAAAGCTTCCACTTTTCTTGATTCTTTATCTACATTCCAACTCTCACTTCTAAGCTACTCCATTATTTCAGGCTTCGTTGCAGTAGGTTAATTGAGTCACTATTGATAAGCTCCAATTTCAGTCAGCTCTTTCTTTTTTATAATTTTTTTGTAGTCATCAACCCATTACTCCAGGCATTAATTAACCAATTATAAGACATAAACATAGTCGATGCATTGATCATTGTGAATTTATTATGTTAATAGCAGAGTATATTATGGTAGATGGTGATTTCATGGGTACTGAATGAAAGGAGACTTTAAAATGTTGAAATTGAAAATCTTTGAGCATGGTGACAATGCCCATTGCTTTGCGTTGCAATAATTCATATAACGACTTTGTTGCAAGTGTAATGGAGAGTGGGGAGTTAAATTATGATCCAAGCAATGTAATCATTAGTTATGTGATGAATGGTAGGGGAAAAATACATCCCTCTTTAGTAAAAAATGATAGACATGTGAAATTTTATATGCTTGATATTAATGTTAAATTTTCATGACAGGTATATGCTAAACTGAACCGTCTATAATAGATAAGAGCTCTCATATAGAATCAACTCGAAGAATAAATGGACAATCACTTGAATATGGTTAAAAAAGATAATAATTAAATAAATAAAATTAAATTAGCCATTTTGTAGTGCTTGTCTATGGATAGATATATCTTAGACCTTTCAGGCAATCTACAATTAACCAGACGAAAGTGAGATTTCAAATAGCTAGCTAGATAGAGAAAGCTAGTGGACCAAAAGTAATAAAGAAGAGGAAAAACAATGAATTACGAAGGTGTAGGATAGAGCAGAAATAATTTACCAGAAGAGATGTAATGGCCTTGTTGCCTCAGTAATCGAAAACGAAGAGCAACAACGTAAAGGTTGTCATCATTCTCACTCTCCAGTTGGGACAACGTCGTATCAAAGATGTTTTGAATGGATGTTTCGATCTCATTATGGAAATGATATGCTACTCCCAGTCGTTGGATTGTGTCTATCAACACAAGTTTTTATGGGCTATTATCAGGAGTTTCCACCAACATTTTCTTGATGATCTCTTTTAACTCATCAAGTTCAACTTTTTCTTGGGTACTAATTTCCTGCAGGAGATACATGCATCATTTCCATTACAATTTAATTTCAAACTTGTTTGTTGAGAAAGAAATATTAATTACGTACTGTTTGTTGAGAAGTGTAGGAGAGAAAATGAGATCCCCAAACTGTTGGTTCAAAATTTGCCAAAGGACGTGGTGATGAGCTGCTGCAGGAAGAAGCAACCATTGTTTGATTCATCCTTTTCTGTCTTCCCCTCCCACCAAAAGAGGCATCTACTCTGACTTCACAATTGTTTCTCTGAATAATACTCCATTGCAAATTTGGCAAACCAAAGATTGGTAAAGCAGCCATTGCTTCACTCATCTCTCTCTTCCAAAGAAAATATAGAAAACAAGTACCCCTCAGTTCATTTTTACTTGTCCACAATGAATTTTGCACATCACTTAATAGATAAAGTGCATATTTTATCTTAATATATACCCATATTAATTGGTACTCCCTCCATTTCAATTTGTTTGACCTACTTTTCTTTTTAGTCCGTTTCAAATAGAATGTCTTTTGTCCTATTTCGCAACTCTTTAATTTTAACTTTCCACATGACATGTTTAAAACCACTAGATTAAAGGGCATTTTGATACATATGACATATCTTTCATTTATGATCACAAGATTTAAAAATCTTCTCTACTTTCTTAAACTTTGTGCAAGTCAAAACGGGCCAAACAAATTGAAACGGATGAAGTATATAGTTTTTAATTAGTATAGTGAACAAGTGAAAGTGAACCAAGGGAGTGCACGCAAGATATATCTTTCATATCATACTAGTTTTTTTCTTTAATGATTTATATAAGTCAATGGATTCTTATAATACATAAGTTACAACAAATCAAATTTTAAGTTTTGCTAATGCAACTTCAAAATTTCCACCAACTAATGCAATGCAAGCTTCTAACTTCAATGCATAGTTACGACTTTTCAGTATTAAGAAATGTTGTCTCAAAAAAAGTCCAATGTTAGTTTCGTTTCTTACATATGCTTTCACCGATTCACCATTATTGTATATTTTTTATTTCTCACCGGATGTCTAATATCTATTTTGAGGTATAAAGCACTCTTTAAAGGAGATTTCATTCTCAAAGTTTGATCCGAGGATTAAAGGATACATATCCAGTATCCACCATAATATTTGGTGTTTACCATAAAACTAGAAACTTTCTTTAATTTATACTCCCTCCGTTCCAGTTTATATGAGTTAACTTTGACTTGACACGAAGTTTAAGATAAAGAAAGGAAGACTTTTGAAATTTGTGGTCTAAAATAAATCATAGATGTTTGTGTGGCTGTAAATCATTTCATTAAGGGTAAAATAGGCATTTTAAAGTTAAATTGTTACTAAATAAAAAAATGTGTCATTCCTTTTGGGACTGACTAAAAAGAAAAGTGAATCATATAAACTAGAACAGAGGGTGTATATACAATAGCTATAGCCAGTCAACTATGGCATCTCTAGATAGATAGATTCACTAGGCTTAAGAGCCTGTTTGGATTGACTTTTGGCTAATCCTAACTTATGACTTTTGACTTATATTTTATTGTTTTGGCTTAGAACAAGTGTTTAAGAGTATTTTTTTAATCCAAATACTCCATCCATTTCAAAAGAATGACCTACTTTCTTTTTCAGTCCATTTAAAAAAGAATGATTTTTTTTAGCAACTCTTTCATTTCAACTTTCCACCTGACATGTTTAAAAGCACAAGATTAAAATGCATTTTGATATATTTGACATATCTTTAATTTAAGACCACAAGATTTTGATTAAACTTTGTGTCAAGTCAAAACAGATCGTTCTTTTTAAAACGAAAGGAGTAATATAAAAGTACTTAAAAACTATCTTTGCTTAAAAGCACTTTAATAAGCCAATCCAAACCGGCACAAGGTTACGCCTACAATCATTATACAATCACTTGGCGACCTACATTATTAAATGAAATGAAAAATCCAATTGAAAATGATAGTTAATTAGTTACCCCTGCAAATGCAGAGGGCAACGTCTAAAAAAGGGAAAGAGTAATGCTAAATGGCCACAATTTGACCACAAATATAAAAAGACTATATTAGTCTTTAACCTTTTTCATTTCTTTTTTAAGCAACATCAATGAGCCCCATTAATACTCAACTACATTCACCATAATTACTCTATTAATATTCCAAGATTCCTTTATTTAAGTTAGGGAATAAATTTTTTGAATACAATTGCAATAGGGTTTAATTTCTCTTTTTCCCGACTTGAATTTGTAGTAGTGCTTTAATTTCTTCTACCTTTCTTACACTTCTTCTCTCGTCTTTTTCTTTTTCTTTTTTCTATTTTCTTTTTTATTTTTCATCAAATTTTAAAACTAATTCTATAATATACGATCATAATTCTTTAAGACATTTTTGGATAAAGTATATCAATGGCTATTTAATGTTGAATTTATCACATTAAATTTATTTATTTTTATTATATAAACTCCGGGGTCTAAGAGATTTCCATGTCTATATCTATTACCTAGATTCTCTCCTATATGCACCATGAACGGATCTAAAGTTTTATTAAAATAGAAAGGAATTTTGATATGATTTCTTGACTTGGTTCTGAGATGGTGGTACAGTCGGATCTGGAACTACTCTAAAAGTCTTTGTCTGGCAAGCCTGTAGCAAGCCATGACCTCCCTAGCCCGTGATATGTGTTGAAAAGGGCGTCTCTTGGTCTGGTTAGAACCGCGACTGGGTTAGAACCGTTGGACAAGAGATTAATAGAGTATGTACTGTGATCCTTGACAGACCCTTTGCTCAGGTAGAAGAGTTAGTTTCTTCCATACAGTCTGAGAAATCGTATAAAAAATTCTCGAATATTTCAGTTCTTATGCGTGCGTTTATGCGCTAGTATAAGGATGTTGAATTGCTTGATCCTTGACCATAGCGGACTACCGCCCGGTCTTGATCCTGTAATCTGGACGGTAGAAAAGATTAAAATTGACCCCCGGACTAATATTGTTCAGGTTAATAATGTCAATGATGATAGTTCTGATAAGGACTTTCTACTGCTTCTGATATGGAGTTCAATTTAAATGATACTTAATGATTCCACACCAATTAGATTTTAGCCCAGGATCCCTGGCAAGAAAACTAATTCAAAAAGAATTTTTTGATAAAAAATGGAACAAGTTTAAACCTTGTTTTTTTGACTCTTATAGTAAAGAAGATATGAGTAATATTTCTCAAGAATTCTATGAAGCTTGTGCCTTGCATAACCAAATTATGCACTTCGTTCCTTGGTTTATAACCACCTATTTACCTTTATATGTGAATATTATTGAAAGGACTTATCGCGATGGAAATGGTAATCTTACAACAACCGTTTACCCTCCACAATCTGCTTTTGTTTTGCCTAACAATACAGGTATTTCCTTCAGCGCATTTCAAAAGTTCATTGACGAAGATATTGCTTCAATAAGTATTTCTGAGATTAATAAGCTCATTTCTCAAAATAATTATTTGGGATTATATGTCAAAGTTTTGGGAGAACATATTAACTCTCTTGATAAAAAACTTGATGAGCTAACTATTTTGCTAAAAAATATAAAAGCTGATATAGCTAAAATCAACTTTGCTTCTACGTCTGAAAATAAAACAAATGTTGTTCCTGCTTATATTCAAAGGCCTCCTGAGATTCAGGATTTTAAGTTTAAATCATTAAATGATTTGGAAGAACTTCTTGATAAAAAGTTTTCTGGTTTAAATATAAAACCGATCGATTTGTCACAAGAATTTTCCGAAAAAATGGATCAAACTGGTAATTATAAAGGTCATGTTTTCTCTGAGCTTAATAAGCTTAAAGGTTACCCCCGTAAGAATAGTGGCTATGCTACTAAACCTACGATGAATACTTTTTACTATCCTCGTCCTACTCTCCAAGATGTCTTGATAGAGGAACGAGATTGGAATCAGACAAACACGTCTTACAGCGGTTCCGAGATTTATGAATGGAATCTCGATGGGTTAACAGATAGGCAGTTGACCATCCTTGTTCACAGAATGCTTATGTATGCAACTATTTGCAAAAGCATTAAAAATAATGATAGGACTATTTGCAAGATGATTATTGCAGGTTTTACAGGTCAGCTCAGAGGCTGGTGGGATAATTACTTAAATGTAAAGGAGAAAGCCTCTATTATTAACGCAGTTGCAGATAATGAAGGTGTTGATAACCTAGGCATGACTCTCGTAAAAAATAGAGAAGATGCGGTGTACACTCTTATTCTTACCATTTTGGAATATTTTAATGGTAGATTTACCTCACAGCATGAAACGATTCGTACCTTACTCAATGGTCTTAAGTGGCCTACGTTGACCAAATGGAGATGGTACAAAGATACGTTCTTAGTCGGGTTATGGAGTTACCTGAAAACAAATACGAATATTGGAAAGCCAAGTTTATAGACGGCCTTCCTTTGCTATTTGCAGAAAGGGTTAGAAAAATTCTAAGAGGAAACCACGTTGAAATCCCCTATAAGGAATACACTTATGGGAAGTTAATAGGAGTTTCAAGAAGGATTAAACTTGTGCAGCGAACTTCTCATGTCTAGACAACTTAAAATGAATAAGCACAAAGAAAGATCTCAACTTGGAGACTTTTGCACACAGTTCGGTCTACCTGAACTAGCAGCCTATGGCAGCAAAAAAGAATATTACCGGTCCCCTAGAACTGAAGGTTCTAACAGGAGACGAAAATCTAGACGAAAATCTAAGGAAGAAAGAGATGCTAGAAAAAGCTATCAAAAATCTAATAGATTTACTAAAGATCGGTCAGGAAGAGACCTTTCTAAAATCAAGTGTTACAAGTGCGGAAAGCGACAGAATATTTCTCCAAATTGCAAACTAAATAAACTGAAAACCTTAGAACTTGATACAGAATTGCATGATAAGGTTTATAGTTTATTATACACCTCCAGTTCCGATGATGATTATGAATCATATTCAGACGCAGGATCAAATATTGATCTTATTGATTTATCTGACCATGAAGAACATGCTGATAGCTCATGCACCACTTGCAAAGATAATACATGCAATTGTGAAGGAGATGAAATCTACAAACTGCAATCACAATTTTCAGGATTTCAACCTTAATATGTTCACTTCTGATAATGTGATAGAATTATTAAAAGAAGTTACTGACAACCAACTTCAGGAAAAGATTATTAATCTTGCCACTGCTAGTGATAATAATTCTAGCTCTTCAAAACCACTTGTTGATAACAAGAAAAATGATTTTGAATATTATGCCCCTTATTTATTAAAAGAGGTTGATAACCGTTTAATGATAAAAAATGCTTTTGTTGAAAAAGATGCTTCTTTTAATGATCTAAAAGAAGAGGTTGAAAATCTCAATTTTCTCAATAAAAGCTCTCAAGCATAATCAGGCTATTTGCGACAAGAGGATTTCCCGGATTGAGGACAATAATCCTATGCATATCAGTCCTGTTCAAGTCAGTTCTTCAAAAGGTAAAGAGGTTTGCCATGATGAACCTACTACCAGTGACCCTGAAACTAATATGTTTTTGGGGATAATGCAGGTTGTCACTGCCCACAAATGGTATGTTAAATGCACCATTTTAATTGATAATAGTTTCTCTATTTCTAACATTGTTATGATCGACAGCGGTGCCGACGTTAGCTGCATTCAGGAGGATCTTGTCCCCTCAAAATATTTTCAAAAAACTGCGCATATGGTCAAATCCGCATCAGGACATGCTTTAGATATAAAGTATAAACTTTCAAATACGAAAATCTGCCAGAATAAGGTTTGCATTCCACATTTCTTCTTTCTGGTAAAAAATCAGTTGCATCCTCCAATTATACTTGGAACGCCTTTTATAAATGCAATCTATCCTTTTACTCATATTGATTCAAAGGGATTTTCAGCTTCATACAAAGACGATGAAATAAGTTATACTTTTATCACGGAGCCAATAACTCGTGAAATTAATGCTTTAATTGATATGAAGCAAAAACATGTCGATTCATTACAATATGAACTCTTTAGCATGAACATATTTGAGTCTCTCAAATCTGCTAAAATAAACGAAAAAATTAAATTAATTTCCGAACAGATCGCCATTGATATTTGCGCAGATCACCCTAGTGCTTTTTGGAATCGCAAAAAGCATATTGTCACTCTTCCATATGAGGAAGACTGGTTTGATAAAGCCTTCTAAATCTCCTTGGTCATGCACATCATTCTATGTCAATAATGCTGCAGAAAAGGAACGTGGAGCTCTCAGGTTAGTAATAAATTACAAGCCTTTAAATAAATGTTTAAAATGGGTAAGGTATCCTATTCACAATAAAAAAGACTTATTATCAAGGTTATACGACGCCAATATATTTTCAAAATTTGATTTAAAATCAGGTTACTGGCAAATTCAGATATTTAAAGAGCATTCTCATAGAACTGCTTTTAATGTTCCTTTTGGGCAATACGAGTGGAACGTCATGCCATTCGATTTAAAAAATGCCCCATCCGAATTTCAAAAAATTATGAATGACATCTTTAATCCATATATGGATTTTATTATTGTTTACATTGACGATATTCTGGTGTTTTCTAAAACCCTTGAAATGCATGTGAAGCACCTTGATATCTTCAAGAAAATTGTTATACAAAATGGTTTGGTTATCTCTAAACCAAAAATGAGTTTGTTCCAGACTGAAGTCCGTTTTCTGGGACACCTAATTTATTAAGGAAGAGTCACTCCTATTCAGAGACCTCTCTAGCCCGTGATATGTGATGAAAAGGGCGCCTCTTAGTCCGGTTAGAACCGCTACTGGGTTAGAACCGATGGACAAGAGATTAATAGAGTATGTACTGTGATTCTGATACCAGATTACAGGATCAAGACCGGGTGGTAGTCCGCCATGGTCAAGGATCAAGCTATTCAGCATCCTTATATTAGCGCATAAACGCACGCATAAGAACTGAAATATTTGAGAATTTTTTATACGATTTCTCAGACTGTATGGAAGAAACTAACTCTTTTACCTGAGCAAAGGGCATGTCAAGGATCACAGTACATACTCTATTAATCTCTTGTCCAACGGTTCTAACCCAGTAGCGGTTCTAACCGGACCAAGAGGCGCCCTTTTCAACATATATCACGGGCTAGGGAGGTCATGGCTTGCTACAGGCATGCCAGACAAAGACTTTAAGAGTAGTTCCATATCTGACTTTACCACCATCTCAGAACCAAGTCAAGAAACCATATCAAAATTCCTTTCTATTTTAATAAAGTTTTAGATCCGTTCATGGTGCATATAGGAGAGAAGTTAGGTAATAGATATAGACATGGAAACCTTTTAGCCAGACATCGTCCGGTCTAAGAGAAGATACTAAAAATAAAAAGAAAGTACCTTTTGGACGACCAAGAGCCAAAGATTGCTTGCAAAAACTGATCCAAATTTTTTAATTTAAGCCAGAACAGTGGCAAACACTTTCTTATAACTTTACAAAGCTAACATAAGAGAGTTGTGTATTTATTTATGAATTTCTGTGTGTTCCTACTTAATAAAATGAACACTTATATAGAAAGAAAAGATAACATAAGGAATCTATGTACAGTAAAGAGGGGTCTCATATGGGTCCCTAAACAGTGAATCTACTGTTTAAACAGTTTATATACTGTATAGTAATAGTGACAGCCTATCTTCTGTCTTCTTCATACTTTTTTCTTGTCACGCTTCTTTTCCATGGCTTTTAGAGATAGTAACAAATCTTCTGTATCCTGTAACTCTTCAGCAGATAGTATAACTTCATCTTTGTTACGTTGTTCTTCTTCATTGCTGGTTTCACTTCTCATCGAAGTATCAGATTTATCAATCTGAGTTATGTTTTCCAGCAAGTTCCTTTTTACTTCTTCTAAGTATGCGCTAATCATAGCTTCTTTATCTCCCTCTTGAGTGGAGATTTTCTGGGAAATATGCCTGACTGAAGAATCATTGACACTGATTTTCTTCTGGGGAAGGTTCTTATAATCTTCAATAGTTTTTTCAATAGTGTCTATTAGTTCTTGTCCAATTATCTGTTTGGACTTGGGATCTTTTCTGAGCAATTTTCCCCAGAAATTGTTGTAGAAGACCCGGTAAAGAACAAGAATATTTTCCTCTATAAAACCGACCTCAGGGGTCCATTTATGGATCCATGGTATCGAAAATTCAATAAAGAAATAGACTTGGTCAATTTTTTCTAACCAGCAGATATGATCTGTGTGATAAAGTTCATTTAGATCCGAGGACACTTTTGCCCACTCCTTGTATAACTGAAGGAATCTTGTGGGTAAAATTTGGATCGTAGGACCGTGGTATGACCACCAGTTAATAAACCAATTAGGGATTGACCCTATAAATATTTTTGCACAGATTTTCACAAACCAAGTATGTTTGTTTTTATCATTATTATAATAAAATACTTTATCAAAAGCTTGCTGTGGGAATACACTGGGTATGTTGTTGTTGTACTTTATCAAAAGCTTGGATATAATCCCAGTAAGTAAAGCTTATGGCAATTTTGTTGAGGTTTATTTGTCTTTCCCTCATTGTTGACATTCCCCAATCTTCGACGGATATAACCTGTTTGATAATAATTTTTGAGAAGTTATAAACATTCTCTTCAGGACTATAACCAACACTCATGAAGTGTTGAACTTCTGCGCTTCCGGTGCTTGTTAGGATCATTTCATAATATGCCCGGGTTTTGTATGACTCCCCCGGATAGTATAACCCTTTAATCAAATACCGTTGGAATATTTTCCATGGTTCGTTTCTTCTCTGAATATCAGAGTTCTCTAAAAGAAATATAATTTCTCTTTTTTGAAGTTTTTCGTACGATTTGATATCATCATTATCCTCTTTCATAACTGAAGCAAAGGTATCACCTTTTTGCTTTTGTTCATGTATAAATACCTGCATATGCTCGTATAACAGGCTATCTTTTGGAATATCTTCCAAATTAATGATCTGCTCAGGGGCAGGTCCAGATAAAGATTCACCTTCATAAGGAATCTTCTTGTTGATTAAACTTTTATTACCCATTTGTATAACAAGGTAATTGGATCGATATGACGATCCCTGAGAACTGGAATGGGAAAAAGATCTTCCCGGGGCGGATCTTCCTCTTCCTCTTTCTCGAACTTGTCTCCAAGGCTGGTCCATCCTGCATTAAAAACAGCTTGATTATTCTGAATAATAATCTGTTAAATATTCTCGGACCATTTTCGAGTAGTCATGAATAGAGAAATCTTCTTCTATCAAATCATTTATAATAATCTGGACAATAGCTTCTTTTAAATTATGCGGTAATATAATTACCTTTAAAATAGTAACAAGAGTTTTTTCTTTGAGAAAATTTAAATACATTTTACTGAATGTATTCTCTGGATAGAAAATCCGGTAGGGAATTATCAACTCCCTTTTTATACTGGATATCAAAATCAAAAGGGGCTAACTGTGCTTGCCACCTTGCAAATATAAGTTTAGAGGCATCATATTTAAAATCTTTGTCAAACATGTATTTGACCGATTGGGCATCAGTTTTTATCAAAAACTTTTGATTATATAAATAATCTTGAAACTTGAGGACACACTTAACAATTGTAAGCATTTCATGAGCCACAGTTGCATATTTTTTCTGGGCTTCTGTCCATTTGCCTGAATGAAATCTTATAAGATACTCATTTTTGTCACTGGGATAATCTGTTTGAGAATCCCACCGTATCCAATATTGGAAGCATTTGTTTCAATAATCTTTTGCCAAGTAGGGTTAGCAAGAGTTAAACATGGTAAAGACTGAACTCGAAGTTTGATGTTCTTTACCAGAGTGGTATGACTATTAGTCCACGGGGATTTATAATCCTTTTTTAACCTGTCATATAACGGGGCTAAATCCCGAGAAAGATTCTTATAAAAAGGGGAGATATAATTTAAACTACCCAAGAATCTCTGTAACTGAGTTCTATCAGTAATAATGTCAGGAAACTTTGATGCAAAGTCGATGGCCCTCAGAATAGGAGTGACTCTTCCTTGACAAATTAGGTGTCCCAGAAAATGGACTTTAGTCTGGAACAAACTCATTTTTGGTTTAGAGATAACCAAACCATTTTGTATAACAATTTTCTTGAAGATATCAAGGTTCTTCACATGCATTTCAAGGGTTTTAGAAAACACCAGAATATCATCAATGTAAACAATAATAAAATCCATATATGAATTAAAGATGTCATTCATAATTTTTTGAAATTCGGATGGGGCATTTTTTAAACCGAATGGCATGACGTTCCACTCGTATTGCCCAAAAGGAACATTAAAAGCAGTTCTATAAGAATGCTCTTTAAATATCTGAATTTGCCAGTAACTTGATTTTAAATCAAATTTTGAAAATATATTGGCGTCGTATAACCTTGATAATAAGTCTTTTTATTGGGAATAGGATACCTTACCCATTTTAAACATTTGTTTAAAGGCTTGTAATTTATTACTAACCTGGGAGCTCCACGTTCCTTTTCTGCAGCATTATTGACATAGAATGTTGTGCATGACCAAGGAGATTTAAAAGGCTTTATTAAACCCTTTTGTAACAAGTTATCAATTTCTCTTTTGCAGAATTCTACTAATTCAGAATTTATTTGGCAGGGACGAGACTTGGTCGGGATATTATCCTCAGAGAAGTCTTCCTCATATGGAAGAGTGACAATATACTTTTTGCGATTCCAAAAAGCACTGGGGCGATCTGCGCAAATATCAATGGCGATCTGTTCAGAAATTAATTTAATTTTTTCATTTATTATAGCAGATTTGAGAGACTCAAATATGTTCATGCTAAAGAGTTCATATTGTAATGAATCAACATATTTTTGCTTCATATCAATTAAATCATTAATTTCACGAGTTATTGGCTCTGTGATAAAAGTATAACTTATTTCATCGTCTTTGTATGAAGCTGAAAATCCCTTTGAATCAATATGAGTAAAAGGATAGATTGCATTTATAAAAGGCGTTCCAAGTATAATTGGAGGATGCAACTGATTTTTTACCAGAAAGAAGAAATGTGGAATGCAACCTTTATTCTGGCAGAATTTTGTATTTGAAAGTTTATACTTTATATCTAAAGCATGTCTTGATGCGGATTTGACCATATGCGCAGTTTTTTGAAAATATTTTGAGGGGACAAGACCCTCCTTAATGCAGCTAACGTCGGCACCGCTGTCGATCATAGCAACGTTAGAAATAGAGAAACTATTATCAATTTAAATGGTGCATTTAACATGCCATTTGTGGGTAGTGACAACCTGCATCATCCCCAAAAACATATTAGTTTCAGGGTCACTGGTAGTAGGTTCATCATGGCAAACCTCTTTACCTTTTGAAGAACTGACTTGAACAGGACTGATATGCATAGGATTATTGTCCTCAATCTGGGAAATTCTCTTGTCGCAAATAGCCTGATTATGCTTGAGAGCTTTTATTTCTCTCTTGAGATTTTCAACCTCTTCTTTTAGATCATTAAAAGAAGCATCTTTTTCAACAAAAAGCATTTTTTATCATTAAACGGTTATCAACCTCTTTTAATGAATAAGGGCATAATATTCAAAATCATTTTTCTTGTTATCAACAAGTGGTTTTGAAGAGCTAGAATTATTATCACTAGCAGTGGCAAGATTAATAATCTTTTCCCGAAGTTGGTTGTCAGTAACTTCTGTTAATAATTCTATCACATTATCAGAAGTGAACATATTAAGGTTGAAATCCTGAAATTATGATTGCAGTTTGTAGATTTCATCTCCTTCACAATTGCATGTATTACCTTTGCAAGTGTGTGCATGAGCTATCAGCCTGTTCTTCATGGTCAGATAAATCAATAAGATCAATATCTGATGCTGCGTCTGAATATGATTCATAATCATCATCAGAACCGGAGGTGTATAATAAACTATAAACCTTATCATGCAGTTCTGCATCAAGTTCTAAGGTTTTCAATTTATTTAGTTTTCAATTTGGAGCAATATGCCCTCGCTTTCCGCACTTGTAACACTTGATTTTAGAAAGGTCTCTTCCTGACCGATCTTTAGTAAATCTATTAGATTTACGATAGCTTTTTCTAGCATCTCTTTCTTCCTTAGATCTTCGTCTAGATCTTCGTCTCCTGTTACAACCTTCAGTTCTAGGGGACCAGTAATATTCTTTTTTGCTGCCATAGGCTGCTGGTTCAGGTAGACCGAACTGTGTGCAAAAGTCTCCAAGTTGAGATCTTTCTTTGTGCTTATTCATTTTAAGCTGTCTAGACATGAGAAGTTCGCTGCAGAAGTTTAATCCTTCTTGAGTGCAAACTCCTATTAACTTCCCATAAGTGTATTCCTTATAGGGGATTTCAACGTGGTTTCCTCTTAAGGTTTTTCTAACCCTTTCTGCAAATAGCGAAGGAAGGCCGTCTATAAACTTGACTTTCCAATATTCGTATTTGTTTTCAGGTAACTCCATAACCCGACTAAGGAACGTATCCTTGTACCATCTCCATTAGGTCAACGAAGGGCACTTAAGACCATTGAGTAAGGTACGAATCGTTTCATGCTATGAGGTAAATCTACCATTAAAATGTTCCAAAATGGTAAGAATAAAAGTGTACACTGCATCTTCTCTATTTTTAACGAGAGCCATGCCTAGGTTATCAACACCTTCATTATCTGCAACTACGTTAATAATAGAGGCTTTCTCCTCTACATTTAAGTAGTTATCCCACCAGCCTCTGAGCTGACCTGTAAAACCTACAATAATCATCTTGCAGATAGTCCTATCATTATTTTTAATGCTTTTGCAAATAGTTGCATACATAAGCATTCTGTGAACAAGGATGGTCAACTGCCTATCTGTTAACCCATCGAGATTCCATTCATAAATCTCGAAACCGCTGTAAGACGTGTTTGTCTGATTCCAATCTCGTTCCTCTATCAAGACATCTTGGGGAGTAGGACGAGGATAGTAAAAAGTATTCATCATAGGTTTACTAGTATTGCCACTATTTTTACGGGGGTAACCTTTAAGCTTATTAAGTTCAGAGAAAACATGACCTTTATAATTATAAGTTTGATCCATTTTTTCGGAAAATTCTTGTTACAAATCGATCAGTTTTATATTTAAACCAGAAAACTTTTTATCAAGAAGTTCTTCTAAATCATTTAATAATTTAAACTTAAAATCCTGAATCTCAGGAGGCCTTTGATTATAAGTAGGAACAACATCTATTTTATTTTCAGACGTAGAAGCAACGTTGGTTTTAGCTATATCAACTTTTATATTTTTTAGCAAAATAGTTAGCTCATCAAGTTTTTTATCAAGAGAGTTAATATGTTCTCCCAAACCTAAGACATATAATCCCAAATAATTATTTTGAGAAATGAGCTTATTAATCTCAGAAATACTTATTGAAGCAATATCTTCGTCAATGAACTTTTGAAATGCACTGAAGGAAATACCTGTATTGTTAGGCAAAACAAAAGCGGTTTGTGGAGGGTAAACGACTGTTGTAAGATTACCATTTCCATCGCGATAAGTCCTTTCAATAATATTCACATATAAAGGCAAATAGGTGGTTATAAACCAAGGAACGAAGTACATAATTCGGTTATGCAAGGCACAAGCTTCATAGAATTCTTGAGAAATATTACTCATATCTTCTTTACTATAAGAGTCAAAAAACCAAGTTTTAAACTTGTTCCATTTTTTATCAAAAATTTCTTTTTGAATTAGTTTTCTTGCCAGGGATCCTGAGCTAAAATCTAATTGGCGTGGAATCATTAAGTATCATTTAAATTGAACTCCATATAAGAAGCAGTAGGGAAGTCCTTATCAGAACTATCATCATTGACATTATTAACCTGAACAATATTAGTACGGGGTTCAATTTTAACCTTTTCTACCATTGAATTATAATCAGATTCAATAGTGTGTAGAGAAGCAGCGCGATTTTGAGCTGGACCATAGGATGGTTCAATGGGAGAGATATGCTGAATATCAGGCACAAATCTCTGACTAAACGATCGTCAATTATGAATAGAACTTACCAGAGGCATAAGCCTATTGTTTGACAGTGACTGCCTGTGATGAGCATAGCTGCCTTCCGTGAACTGGATGCAAATTCTCCCATCGGGATTTTGCAAAATGTGAGAATACTCAGAATTAGTAACCGTATCAGTTAACTAACTTGGGGATATAACCGAGTCGAGAGTCCAAGTTGTTGGGAAATTAGTTTCTTCCCACCTAATCGATCTCCTGGTGGTTACCTTAGATCTTGCAAAATTTATCTCCATCAAAATTGTTTGATTGGAAGTATCGTATAACTTACATCTTGGGTTCAAGGTTGATAATAACTTGAAATAAATTCTATAAGATAAACTTATAAGTTCTGAACTGGCCACATAGTTATAACCATGCGTTTTAACATTTAATGTTAAGGCATCAAGAATATTGACATCAGATAAAGATAGCTGCAAATTAGGCTGCGTATTGAAATAAACGGGACCATAGGCCACTGTTGATTCAATCAAAACCATAAGAGACTGTCGAAAATTTAAATTTCTAGCATCTCTGAGAGCGGCCAGGAAAGTCTCAGGCAACCCTTTAAGAGTAAGAGGTTTAAAAGCAATTTGAACCATGCCAATATGCAGATAATTATACTAATTTTTATAAAGATCAATACCACGTTTGTTTAACAAATGAATAGTCTGTTCAGAAGAATTTAATGCTAAAGATTGTTCAGTTGTTTTAATCAACTGCTTAGTAGATAGTTTATCAAACCAACCATAATCATAAATGGTCTTAATCGGAACTTTAGGAATCGTCCATTTGTTTAACAAATCAAGGTTTTGAGGTATATCTACCTCCTCGAGTCTAGTACTTTTAGTACTCAATTCTCCGAGATGGGAGAATTTGCATCCAGTTCACAGAAGGCAGCTATGCTCATCACAGACAGTCACTGTCAAACAATAGGCTTATGCCTCCGGTAAGTTCTATTCATAATAGACGATCGTTTAGTCAGAGATTTGTGCCTGATATTCAGCATATCTCTCTGACTAAACGATCGTCTATTATGAATAGAACTTATCGGAGGTATTATAGAATTCTTGAGAAATATTACTCATATCTTCT
Organism: Jaltomata sinuosa; assembly: GCA_003996215.1. Taxonomy (NCBI): domain Eukaryota; kingdom Viridiplantae; phylum Streptophyta; class Magnoliopsida; order Solanales; family Solanaceae; genus Jaltomata; species Jaltomata sinuosa. The sequence goes on from QJPP01000801.1 coordinate 37,262, forward strand.
TTACTATAAGAGTCAAAAAACCAAGTTTTAAACTTGTTCCATTTTTTATCAAAAAATTCTTTTTGAATTAGTTTTATTGCCAGAGATCCTGGGCTAAAATCTAATTAGTGTGGAATCATTAAGTATCATTTAAATTGAACTCCATATAAGAAGCAGTAGGGAAGTACTTATCTTAGACCTTGAGATAGATGTGAAAGTCTTAGATATAGATATGGAACTTCATTGTGTTATGGATCTCGGAGAATTGAGTACTAAAAGTACTAGACTCAAGGAGGTAGATATACCTCAAAACCTTGATTTGTTAAACAAATAGACGGTTCCTAAAGTTCCGATTAAGATCATTTATAATTATGGTTGGTTTGATAAAATATCTACTAAGCAGTTGATTAATACAACTGAACAATCTTTAGCATTAAATTCTTCTGAATAGACTATTCGTTTGTTAAACAAACATGATATTGATCTTTATAAAAATCAGTATAATTATATGCATATTGGGATGGTTCAAATTGCTTTTAAACCTCTTACTCTTAAAGGGTTGCCTGAGACTTTCCTAGCCGCTCTCCGAGATGCTAGAAATTTAATTTTTTGACAGTCTCTTATGGGTTCGATTGAATCAATCGTGGCCTATGGTCCCGTTTATTTCAATATGCAGCCTAATTTGCAGCTATCTTTATCTGATGTTAATATTCTTGATGTCTTAACATTAAATGTTAAAACGCATGGTTATAACTATGTGCCCGGGTCAGAACTTATAAGTTTATCTTATAGAATTTATTTCAAGTTATTATCAACCTTGAACCCAAGATGTAAGTTATACGATACTTTTGATCAAACAATTTTGATGGAGACAAAATTTGCAAGATCTAAGGTCACCACCAGGAGACCGATTAGGTGGGAAGAAATTAATTTCCCAACAACTTGGACTCTCGACTCGGTTATATACCCAAGTCAGTTAACTGATACGGTTACTAATTCTGAGTATTCCCACATTTTGCAAAATCCCGATGGGAGAATTTGCATCCAGTTCACGGAAGGCAGCTATGCTCATCACAGGCAGTCACTGTCAAACAATAGGCTTATGCCTCCGGTTAGTTCTATTCATAATATACGATCGTTTAGTCAGAGATTTGTGCCTGATATTCAGCATATCTCTCCCATTAAACCATCCTATGGTCCAACTCGAAATCACATTGCTTCTCTACACACTATTGAATCTGATTATAATTCAACGGTAGAAAAGGTTAAAATTGACCCCCGGACTAATATTGTTCAGGTTAATAATGTCAATGATGATAGCTCTGATACCAGATTACAGAATCAAGACCGGGCGGTAGTCCGCCATGGTCAAGGATCAAGCAATTCAGCATCCTTATATTAGCGCATAAACGCACGTATAAGAACTGAAATATTCAAGAATTTTTTATACGATTTCTCAGACTGTATTGAAGAAACTAACTCTTTTAATTGAGCAAAGGGCCTGTCAAGGATCACAGTACATACTCTATTAATCTCTTGTCCAACGGTTCTAACCCAGTAGCGGTTCTAACCGGACCAAGAGGCGCCCTTTTCAACACATATCACGGGCTAGGGAGGTCATGGCTTGCTACAGGCTTGCCAGACAAAGACTTTTAGAGTAGTTCCAGATCCGACTGTACCACCATCTCAAAACCACGTCAAGAAATCATATCAAAATTTCTTTCTATTTTAATAAAGCTTTAGATCCGCTTATTAGATTCGTTCATGGTGCATATAGGAGAGAAGTTAGGTAATAGATATAGACATGGAAATCTTTTAGCCAGACATCGTCCGGTCTAAGAGAAGATACTAAAAATTTTAGAACATCGTCCGGTCTAAGAGGAGATACTAAAAATTTTAGACTAAAAATAAAAAGAAAGTACCTTTCGGACGACCAAGAGCCAAAGATTGCTTGCAAAAACTGATCCAAATTTTTTATTTAAGCCGGAACAGTGGCAAACGCTTTCTTATAACTTTACAAAGCTAAAATAAGAGAGTTGTGTATTTCTTTATGAATTTCTGTGTCTATATCTATTACCTAACTTCTCTCCTATATGCACCATGAACGGATCTAAAGCTTTATTAAAATAGAAAGGAATTTTGATATGGTTTCTTGACTTGGTTATGAGATGGTGGTACAGTCGGATCTGGAACTACTCTAAAAGTCTTTGTCTGGCAAGCCTGTAGCAAGCCATGACCTCCCTAGCCCGTGATATGTGCTGAAAAGGGCGCCTCTTGGTCCGGTTAGAATCGCTACTGGGTTAGAACTGTTGGACAAGAGATTAATAGAGTATGAACTGTGATCCTTGACAGACCCTTTGCTCAGGTAAAAGAGTTGGTTTCTTCCATACAGTCTGAGAAATCATATAAAAAATTCTCGAATATTTCAGTTCTTATGCGTGCGTTTATGCGCTAGTATAAGGATGCTGAATTGCTTGATGCTTGACCATGGCGGACTACCGCCCTGTCTTGATCCTGCAATCTGCCACTAAACTATAGCCAATTAAGGACAATAGGAAAATGCAAAAAATAAAGGTCACTTATTAAAAGAATTATTATTTTAAAAAAAATATATATATATTTTTTCAAATTAAGTAAAAGTGAAAAGACAAGAAATTAATGAAAGAAAAAAAATAAAAGTGAGGAGGAAAATAAATTTTACAAAGAAAGAAAGGAAAATAATTAAATATGTATAAGTTTTAATGGTAATAATTATGTGTATCAACTAATTGTAAGATGTCCAATTAAAAAATGACATGTGTCCAATATGATCAGATTTTCTTTTATGTTTTCGCCTCTCACTTGTTTTAAAGAGAGTGAGCACACTCTCTGTGCCACCTCAGCACTAAAAGGTGTATTTATTACAATTTAAAATAGTTTAGGGGGGTAATAGGACTCCTGTATAGTTAAGGTGTGTCGCTGAGATTTCACCTATAATTTAGGGTGGTACTTATGCATTATCTCATAATAAATTAATCCATAAAAGATCCCCGGATAAGTATGTTTTATAACAAAATAAATTCTTGGTGATGGATCAATAGAGGCAAATAAATTATACACTTAAAACATTAAATATGAAAAAGAATTATCAATAAATTATATTATACAGACATAAAATATTAACTAATTCATATTAAGATAAATTCTATGCCATAATGGCTCTTGGACAGATCAATAGCCAGTCTCGAGTTTAGCATTGATCTGTCCCAATCAGCCTCAAGCCTAACGTTAGAAATATGCTACTAGGTAGCCTTTTCAAAACTAGTGTGTGATCTTTTCACATTATGATATAGACTCGAGTTTTTGGCCTATAGAAGAGCACTCTCGGAAGAGGGAAAAACATTAAGAACGAAGTCGCACTAAGAATATTATTAGCTCAATTTTTCTTAAGGTTCTAATGGAAGAAGGTTGTGGACCTTTTCTCTCTTGTATTTTTCTTTCATTTGTGTAATCTGCATTCTTGTACTCAATCTTTACTTTATTGGTTCATCAAAAAGAAAATAAATTTAATCGATCTTAATCCTCTTGCCTTCAACTTTTTTTTTTTTTACAAATTTTACTATCAACCAAAATGATAATTTTCCCTATAAACATATATAGCTGCATTAGATAAATCAGCTTAAACTAGAAACTTTCTTCAATTCCTACAGTCGCTACAACTAAGAGTGGGCACCGGACCAGAATGGGATGGCCGGACCGAAACAGACCGGTACCGGACCGGACTGGTACGGCCAGTACCGGAATGGTGACCGGTACCGGAATGAACCGGACCGGTTCAACCGGTATGGAAACTGGATTCCATCCAATTAAATCGGAATGGACCGGTATCGTACCGGAATGGTACCAGAATGGGACGGACCGGTTTACCAGAATGTTTTTTTTTTTTTTTAATTTTTTAATTTTGAATTACATTTTGAATTTCAAACTTAATTTTCAAGTGATAACTTATAACTTAAAAGTTTTTATAATTTATAACTTAAAAGTTAAATAGTTAATTATGATTTAAAATTTTATAACTTATATAAATTATATTTGAAGTTTATTAGTTTGTTAAAGTTTTTGTTTTTTAAAGTTTTTTAATTTATAAGTTTTATTTATTTTAATTGAAGTTTGATTAAGTTTATAGTTTATATATATTTTCTAAGTTATATATTTGAAATGTTTTAGTTTGTTTAAAGTTTTTTATTTTTTTAAGTTTTCAATTTATAAGTTTATGTTTTGAAGTCTATTAGTTTATGTTTTAGTTTATTTTTTTAAGTTTTCAATTTATAAGTTTGTTGTTTATTTTTTTATTTTTTTAAGTTTTCAATTTATTAGTTTATGTTTTCAATGAATAAAAGTATAAAACTATAAAAGTATAAAACAATGATAAAAATTAAAAAATAATCCAATTTATTCAAAATTTCAAACTAATATTACAATTTACAACTATTAGTAAAGCGCCTAATTTACGCAGCCACCTTCTAGGAAGGGTTCTGTTTCAACTAAGCGCGCCTAATTTACGCAGCCACCTTCTAGGAAGGGTTCTGTTTCAACTAAGCCTCGAATATAATACTAATAGTTGTATAGATTTATAAATTTATCTTCTAAATTTTGTAAAGTTTCAGCTTCTTCAACCTCAATTCCTAGTAAAGCTGCTTGACTATCTTCAAGTTCAGCGCCATCATCACTATCAAATCCAATGAGGTTATCTATGGCTTGTTCTGCTACTTTTTGCAACTTTGGTCTTCCAATGTTTCTTCGCTCGACGTTGATCCAATCTCTAAACAACATCGATACCTCCAAACTGTCTTCTGCTAAGGAATATCTATGGCCTCCAATTTGAAATCTTGCCGCGCTAAAAGCTTGCTCCGAAGCAACTGATGATCCTTGAATAACTAGCACGTCTCTCACCATCTTGCTAAGTTTTGGAAAGAGTTCTTCACGACATTTCCACCAATCCAATAGCTGTGGTATGCCATCCGTAGTTGGAATATTATCAACACCCTGTTCAAGATACTTAGAAAATTCACACTTATTAGAAAAATCAAGACCAAGTTGTGATCTTGCTTTACCATGGACACCTGATCTCGACGTAGAAGTTTGAGGGGCATGATCAAGATTTTCTAAGGTCACAGTATATTTGTCATACATTTCCTTAGCTCAAATTTTAATACTATCTTGACATGTTATTAAATCCGGTGTTTCTTGTGGTGAAATATTTAAATTAGTATAAATTTCTTTAACTAAAGCTTTTGCACCAACTTCTTTATATTCCGGGTTAAAAAGAATTGCAGTTAAATAAATTTATGGAATAGGAAAAAATATTTTTTAAATTTTTTAATCATAGCTTCAATAGAATCTTTAAAATATGAATTTTGCTTATAGATAGCAAAATGGCATGAAATATTCCAAATATGTATTAAAATTTCACTAATAGTAGGATAATATGTTCCAGAAAATTTTTTGGTAGCATCAAAAAATGATTTTAAAAAGTCTTTAAGTGCTTCTACTGCATCCCAATCACTGTCCGCAAGTTTATCATCAGGATACGCATTATGACTATTAAACATCATAGTAATAGGCTTTTTATACTTATAAGCAACTTCAAGCATTTCATAAAAAGAATTCCATCTAGTTTTAACATGCTTTGGAAATTTTCTAAATGGAACTTCACACAATTTACAAAAATATTTATATTGTTGAATTCTACTATTATTATTCATATGAAAAATCCAAAAAATTAAATTTTCAACTTTATCAATACAACTATCAAATACCCTAATACCATCTTTCACAACTAAATTTAATATATGTGCACCACATTTGATATGAAAAGCATATTTACTAATTGGACAAAGTCTAGTTTCTAGCATAGTCATAGCATTTAAATTAGCAGAAGCATTATCTAAAGTAATACTAATCACTTTATCAGTAAGATAAAAACGTTATAAATTTTTTAATACACTTGAAGAAATATAAGCACCAGTTTTTTTGTGTTCACAAATTTTATAAGCGATAATTCTTTTTTGCATTATCCATTTATAATCAATCCAATGTGCAGTAACAGTTAAATAATCAAATCCGTTAGGACTACGACCCATATCAGTGGTAATAGAAGTCCTACAATCCATCATATAAAAATATTTAAGAAGATATTACATATGTTTTTCATAAAATTCAAAAATATCTCTTTTTACCATGCTTCTTGTAATACCTTCAAAACTGGGATAAAATGTATCCCGAATATATCTTATAAAACCATCATGTTCTCCAAAATTAAAAGGCAAACCACAAACAACAACCATTTTAGCAAAATTTTCACGATCACGGTCCCTATTATAGGGCTGTTGTGAAACATGACCAGCAGGGTTTGAAGTAGTTAGTGAAGTTTGAATCATGTTTGACCCGCCAACAGAAGGTCCAATGCTAGAGCCAGCATCACCTTGACTAGCTAGATATGCTTGTCACTCTCTCGGATGTTTCTTAAGCAAATGAGTTTTTAACCCCCCAATCGAACCTCCACTAGCACCAGATACATATTTCCAACTTTGTTTACAAATATGACACGTAGACACAGTTTTTTCTTCATTTAAAAAATAAAATTTTCACACAGCTGATTTTAAAGGACGTTGTGGTTTGGTCTTACCCCTCACTGGAGCAATAGGGGGAAGATCAGCTCTAACTTGAGGATTATCCTGAGTTGGAGCTTGGGGAATAGTGGGGGCGGGGGCAATAAAGGGACTAGTCGGTGTATCAGTTTCTTCTAAATCATCATCCTCATGCATTTCTACTTCTTCATTTAATTCATCTTCTAAATCATTATACATTCTTTCATAAGCTTCGTTGGGAATAGGGTCATCCGTAGTAAATGAAAAATTAGTTTCATTAACATGCGTAAATTCATCTGTATTAAATCTAATTTGAGGAAGAGCAGGGCGGAGAGAAGAACTAGAAGAACCACTACCTATTTTACCCTTCACATAACTTTTTATTCTTGAAATAATACCTTTTTTATCGGATTTTTTTTGAGATGGATCCATAATATAATAAAATATAAAATTAGCAAATTAAAATAAATAAATCACAAGTTCACAAATAAATCACAACTAATAAATAAGAATAAAAATTAAAAAATTAAAGAGTGGAACGAATATACCAAACGTCTGCCGTAAAAACAGACGATTATAACTGAAATTTGAAGAAGATTGCTCCTCCAAAATTTGCCAAATTATACTTCACTTGCAAAATAATAACAATAATTATAGAATTTGTAAATATTAAGAGATGAAAATTGAGAGAGAATGAGAGTTGAAGGGATGAATAAAAATTAAAAGGGGAAGGGGTATTTATAATGAAAAAATAGGAGGGGGGTGCTGGGGGGCTAGGGGATGGGAGGGGGAGGGGTGGGAGGGCTAAAATAGCCGTTGGGTGGCTGAAATAGCCGTTACCCAACGGCTGCAAACAGTACATTTTAAAAAAAAAAGAAAAAAGAAAAAAGAAAATCGCGTTGACCGGTTGACCGGACCGGACCGAAATTAGTTTGTAACCGGTACGAACTGGTATCGGTTTGCCAGTATGGATCGGCAAACCCGGTCCATTCCGGTCAACGGCCGGTACCATTCCATTCCATCCCGGTACGTACCGGACCGGTATGGACCGGTACCGGTACCGGAATGGACCGGAATGGTACCGGTCCATACCGGTCCGGTGCCCACTCTTAGCTACAACTAATCAACTATGACATCTCTAGATGGATAGATTCACTAGGTCTAACTATTGTACAACCAATTGAGGACCTACATTATTGAACGAAATGTCAAATCCATTCGAAAAAGACAAGCTAATAAATTACCCCTGCAAACACAGAGGGCAGCCTCTGGAAAAGGTAAATACTCCCTCCATTTTAATTTGCTTGTCCGATTTTATCATGACATAAAATTTAAAAAAATAAAGGAGATTTTTGAATCTTGTAATTTTAAACAAAAGATATATAAAATATATAAAAATGTCCTTTAATTTTAGGGTCCTAAATATTTCATATAGAAAGTTAGAAGGAAAGAGTCATAAAAAAAAAAGAAAGAAGTATTTCTTTCAAATGGATTAAAAAAAAGTAAGATAAATAAATTAAAATAAATTGAGTACAAGAAAAAGACTTTTGTCAAGAAAATATGTGAAGAAATTGTCAAGAATTTCTATTCCTTACTTTTATACCGTTGACTCTTTCTCATCACACTCTTCACCTTTATTCACTTTAAGACATCATCTAGAAAAGAAAAAATCACGCTATTTGAAAAAGTAAAAAGGTATACTCCCTTTGTCCCATTTCATACTTTTCTTTTTAATCCGTTCAAAAAAGAATGTTATTTTATTAGAAATAATTTAATTTTAAAATTTTCTTTTTTATCCTTAATGAAATGATTTACAACCACACAAATATCTAAGGATTATTTTAGACTATAAATTTTAAAAATCTTTCTTTTAAATATCATATTAAGTCAAATGGTACCACATAAAATAAAATGGAGAGAGTATTTAGTTGCATGTATCATTGTAAATATTACTCTGCAAAAGTGTTATTGGGTTCCACCCTTTCCATTTCTTTCTCTCTCCTCATCTAACACATTTGTTCAGCCATATAATTGATCCATAAACAAATATGTTTTATAACAAATGGATCAATAAAGGCAAATAAATTATACACTAAATACATTAAATATGAAAAAGGACTATGAATAAATTCTTTGATAATATAAATATAAAATATTTATTTATTTAGATTAAAATAAATTTTATGTCGTAATGACCCTCAAGCAGATCGACAGTCAGTCTTGAGTCTAGTGTCGATCTTCCCCAATCAACCTCGAAATCAATGTTAGAGACGTGCTACTAGGTAGCCTTTTCAAAACTAGAGTGTGATTTTTCCCCATTATGACACAATCTCGACTTTTTGGCTTATAAAAGAGCCCTCTCAGAAAAGGGAAAGACATTGAAAACTCTCTCCAAAAATATTATTAGCTCTATTTTTCTTAGGGTTCTAATGAAAGAAGGGTGAGGACCTTTTTTCCTCTATGTTATTTTCCCTTTTCTTTGAGTAATCTGTATTCTTGTACTCAATCTCTACTTTGTTGGTTCAACTAAAAGAAAATGAAGTCGATCGATCTTAATTCACTAATTGCTTTTAACCTCATTTATAAATTTTACTGTTAACCTGTCATGACTCAAAATTTAAAAAAGTGATGGCACTTATCTTACCCTCATAATAGGTAAGCTAACCTAAATTTACAACATATAACAAAATCAAATACACAGAAGGAACAGTTAAAACATGACAAGTCTTAAATTGGTCTTTCTCATACAAATACTTTAGAAAAATGTGGAAATACATTATAATTACCCAAAAATTGAAAGTCACTAGTACAAGTGTCACGATCCAACCCGCCGTGAGTGACACCCACCCAAACCTCCGGGCGAGCGAACCATTATTGATCCAGAACTTAACCATTCTAGCAGCTCAAAACCAGTGTACAAATGAATAAACTAGCAATTCAATGTCTCAACATTAATATCATAAATTCTGTGGAAAAACAACATCCTCCCTAGAACCTGAAAGTCACCATACCAAAACATACTACTAATCATCTAGAATATGAGGATACAACCCCAAACAGAACAAGAAAGAGTTTAAGCCTGAAATAATTGGGCCTTAAAAGAAGACAACAAGGTAGCTCGACCGAAGTAGCTCACCCTTGAGATTTGGAAATGCCGGAACTACAGGTGAGGTCGCGTGTCAGCCATCGGATGATTGCATGTACTCACAAAATAAAAGCAAGCGCAGAATCAGTACACAACATCGTATACTGGTAGGATCATCGGCCATCTCCAATAAACAGAATATGAACAATAAATCAAAACATAGTAAGGTACAGAAAACATGTGAACAAGCCAACAATATAACTAGACTACAAGTCTCTTCCTTAGCTTATAACACATGAACCAAATAGAAACCATTGACAACACTCAAGACAATGACATATACCCCTTTTTACATAGCCTGGACCCACCAAGGATCCCCCTAACATCACCTAAGTGTTAGACATGCAATCCCGGACTACACTAAGACCAACCTCACAATTAGATATAATCACCCGGCCTCTCATGGACCATATGCAATAATCACAGTCAAGAAGCACAACCCGATCCACTCATGAAACCATCGAAAGAACACAACAATGTAATTGAAACAACCCATACCAGGCGTGGTACCCGAGTCAACCATTATGAATTCTCGTACCAGGCGTGGTACCTGAGTCAACCGTTAGTATTTCCGTACCAGGTATGGTACCCGAGCCAACTGAATGTCACACCAAGTCCAATCAATCATAAACAATGAACAAACATACTTGTAAACCAATAAGCAACAAACAAGTTCATTTCACAAGACTGATAACCAGAAAATTAGACATTCACAACTCATTCCCTAAGCATGCAACTCATATGTTACTAAATAATGGTACATGAACACATAATGCATATTGGGAATCAGTAGCCATCACCTACCTCGAATTTCTCAAAGCTCTATTGAATCAGAGTCTTCCCGTTTTTCGAATCCTTTGCTTGTTCTTGGTCTAGCAACAAACATACAACAACCACAATCAATTTACTGGCCTAAAATACTCGAATTATGTAGAATCCTAAATCCCCAGGCCAAACTATGATCATTCCATTCATTCTCGAGCTTCCCCATTATAAATTCACCTAAGTTCATCATTTTTACGGATATTCTTAGAGAATTATGGCTAAGTGATCATAACTCAACACTAACACACAAGACCCAAGAACTTTAACACCCTAGAATCCCCATTTTCCCCGGATTCTACAATTCTTAGGTTAGCCACAATCCTTCTCCAAGTTCAAGACTAGCAATTCTACCCCATAGGAAAGATAGTACGGAGTTAGGGGAGTAGAATTCTTACCTTTAGGATGAAAAATGGTGGAAAATGGAGTAAGTTTGCCCAAAATTGCCTATCCCTTCTCCCAAAATGTTCTTGATGAAAACTGAACGTTTTAGGAGAGTTTTCTTCATTAAATCTCATTTTGTCTGCTATGGAGGTCCACGCTCCGCTATAGCGGTTCCATCGTAGCGGAACTGTCTGCTATAGTGGTGCTGACTGACGTTGACTTTTGCTATAGCAAATATTTTACCACTATAGAGATCACCGCTACGACGTAGTGATGTGCTCGTCATGGGCAAAAACTCAGAAAACCCATAAAAGTGCCCATTTACAACACACCTTGAATCCCCAACGTTCCAGAATAACTCCTTCACGTCAACCTCAATTTCGGAAGTTCTACTTACCCAATTTTACTTCCGAAAAGTCCCCCGGACTGCTCTATGCATTAGCTAATAGAAAATCTAGCTCACTACAAGACACATTACCCAATCCTCACCCGGATTTCTCTAGACCATACCTTGCTCAGATTTTATCTGAGACTAGCCTAGCGCAAAATTTTCAACTCCCAAACCCGAAAGTTTTCTAACTCTAAACTTGGCACAAAAGATTTACCCATAACAATGAACCCGGTCATTACAACATATACCAATTTACCCATCGTTCATCCCTGAATGATCAATCCTGAAAATACGGAGAATAAAATATGGAAAGTGTAGTACCTGAATCCCCGAACAAGTGAGGGTACTTGTCCCGCATGTCCTTCTCAGTTTCCCAAGTGTCTTCCTCAATCGGATGATGCTTCCATTGAACTTTCACTGATTTGATCTCTTTTGTTCTCAACTTCCAGATTACCCGGATTATACCAAATCCCTAAACCCCAGGCCACCCATGATCATCCCACCCTTTTCCCAGGCTTTTACACTATTAATTCTCCTAGTCTTATCATTTTTTACGGACAATACAGGAAATTAAATAGCCTATGATCATTTTAATGTACTTAAACCAACACCCAAGAACATACATGTTTGGAACCTCTTTCTTCCCCAAATTCCATCATCCCTAGGTCATTCCAACCTTCCCCAATTTCCCTCCTAGCAATTCTACCGCATAGTAAATGTAGTACAAAGTGTGGGGAACGAAAATCTTACCTTAGGAATGATTTTTGGCGGAGGAATGAAGAAAATTGCCTGAATTCGCCCAGCCCTTCTCCCAAAACAAACTTGTGAAATTATGATGTTTTGAGAGCTATTTATGCATTAAAAACCCATCAACCTGCTATAGCGGTCCCCGCTCCACTATAGCGGTCACCTACCGCTATAGCGGTCTTAAGTGAGTTGATCTCCCCTTGATCGCCGCTATAACAATAATTTCTACCGCTATAGCGGTGGCCGCTATTGCACGTGACATCGCTCGTCACGGGTAAAAAGTTTGTAATTTTGCTAGTTTTGGCCATTTCACAACACACTTGGTTCCCCCGACGTCCCAAAACAACCCTTTCACATCAAACACGATTCTGGGAGTTCTACTTACCCAAATTCGATTCTGAAAAGTCTCCCAAATTCCTTTATGTCTTTGCTACATGGAAAACTAGCTCAATCCAAGACACCTAAGCCCATTTTTACCCAGATTTCCCTAGACTCTACCTCGCTCTAAAACTGGCTGAGGCTAGCCTAACCCAGAATTTCAAACTCCCAAACTCGGAGTTTTCTTACTCTAAAACATAGCACGATTGGTCTAGCCATAACGATTGACCCGGTTGTTACAACAGATACCAATTTACCCATCGTTCATCCCCGAACGATCAAACCCAAAATTATGAAAATAAAAGGAAGGAAGTGTAGTACATGAATCCTCAAACAATTGAGGGTACTTGTCCCACATGTCCTTCTCAGTTTCCCAAGTGGCTTCCTCAACCGGACGATGCTTCCACTGAACCTTCACCATGTCAATCACCTTTGTCCTCAACCTCCGGATATCTCGAGAAAGAATCACAATCGGTTCCTCCTCATAACGAAGTTCTTTATCAAGGAGTACCTTATCCCACTTGATGATGTAGTCCCCATCCTCATGGTATCGCTTGAGCATGGATACATGGAATACCGGATGGATGCCCGACAAACTAGGTGGTAGTGCTAACTTGTAAGCCACTGGCCCCACTATCTCAAAGACCTCAAGCGGACCGATAAACTGAGGGCTAAGCTTACCCTTCTTACCAAACCACATAACCCCTTTCATTGGTGACACCTTTAGAAATACTTATTCACCAACCTGAAAGTCCATGTCTCGGACTTTACGATCTGCATACTCCTTCTGCCTGCTTTGAGAAGCCAACAACTTGGTCTGTATCCCCCTTACTTTTTCCTGCACTTCCTTTACTAAGTCTACGTCCAGAGGCTTCACATCACCTTTTTCAAACCACCCAAATGGTGATCTGCAGTTTCTCCCATACAGGGCCTCGAATGGTGACATATCGATACTAGAGTGATAGCTATTGTTGTATGAGAATTCACACAACGGTAGAAACTGGTCCCAATGACCCTCGAAGTCCATTACACATGCTCTCAGCATGTCCTCCAGTACCTGAATCATCCTCTCCGACTGACCATCAGTCTGAGGATGGAAGGCTATGCTAAAGGTGAGTTGTGTACCCAACTCTTCATATAACTTTCCCCAGAACTTAGAAGTAAACTGCGTACCCATGTCTGAAATGATGGACAGTGGTACCCTATGCAGTTTTACTATCTCCTTCACGTAGATCTTGGCCAACTGCTGCGAATTGTAATCTACCCTGACCGGAATGAAATGAGCGGACTTGGTCAACCTGTCAATAATGACCCAAATTGAGTCATACTTCCCCAATGTCCTGGGAAGACTCACCACGAAATCCATGGCTATCCTCTCCCACTTCCACTCTGGAATTGGCATCCTCTAAAGTAGTCCTGCAGGTCTCTGATGTTCATATTTTACCTGCTGGCAATTCTGACACTTGGACACAAAATCAGCTATGTCCCTTTTCATCCCGGGCCACCAGTTATGCTGCCTCAATTTCCTGTATATTTTGGTTACACCCGAATGGATCGAGTATCGCGAACCATGAGCTTCTGTCAGAATTTTCAGAATCATATCATCAACCCGAGGAACACAAATCCTCTCCCTGAAAAGCAATACACCACCAGAGTCTAACATGACATCTCTGGACTCCTCGTATATCACTTTACTTTGCAACTTGCCCAGTTTCGGATCCTGAAACTATTTTTCCTTTATTTCTTCTATGAAGGTGGCCTTGACCTCAATGCTGGCCAATAACCCACCTTGATCTGAGACACCCAAGTGCATGAACTTGGCCTCCAGAGCCTGAATTTCCTTAGCTAGTGGTCGTTTGGACACCCCCAAACAAGCCAAGCTACCCATGCTAATAATTTTCTAGCTCAATACGTCTTCCACCATATTAGACTTACCCGGATAGTACTGAATGGTCACATCATAATCTTTCAATAACTCCATCCACCTTCTCTGCCTCAGATTCAAATCCTTCTGAGTGAAAACGTGCCGCAGACTGCGATGATCTGTGAAAACTTCACACTTGACACCATTAAGATAGTGTCTCCTGATTTTCAATGCAAACACCACCACTGCCAACTCTAAGTCATGAGTCGGGTAATTCCTCTCATGCACCTTCAACTGCCTGGATGCATAGGCTATCACATTCCTATCCTGCATCAACACAACACCCAAACCAGAATGTGAAGCATCACAGTAAACAATAAAGTCTTTACCTTAACCGGCAAGGACAATATAAGAGCTGTGGTCAAAAGTGTCTTGAGATTTTGAAAGCTCTCCTCGCACTTGTCGGACCACACAAATGGTACCTCCTTCTGTGTCAGCCTAGTCAGGTGAGTAGAAATAGAAGCAAAGTCCTTCACAAACCTCCGATAGTACCCCGCGGGCCCAATAAAACTTCTCACCTCTGTCACAGAGCTAGGCCGTACCCAACTCTTAACTGCCTCAATTTTCTGGGGATCCACCATCACCCCCTTTTCTGACACCACATGCCCCAAAAATGCCACAGAAGTCAGCCAAAACTCACACTTAGTGAATTTTGCATAAAGCTTTTGATGCCTCAAGATGTCCAGCACAATGCGAAGATGATTAGCATGCTCCTCCCTACTCTTAGAGTAGATCAAAATATCGTTAATGAACATGATCACAAAAGAATCCAAGTAGGACTTAAACACCCCATTTATCAAACTCATGAATGCGGCCGGTGCATTGGCCAAACCAAATGACTTTACCAGAAACTCGTAATATCCATACTGAGTCCGAAAAGCAGTTTTTGGAATATCCTTAGGCCTAATCTTTAGCTGATGGTACCCCTACCTCTAGTTGATTTTTGAAAACACCGATGCACCCTGAAGTTGGTCAAACAAATCATCTATCCTGGGTAAAAGATACTTATTCCGGATGGTCACCTTGTTCAACTGTCTGTAGTCTATGCACATCCGCATACTACCATCCTTCTTTTTTCAAAAACAAAACTGGAGCCCCCCAAGGTGAAACACTGGGACGTATAAATCCCTTATCTAAGAGTTCCTGCAGCTGAGTCTTGAGTTCCCTTAACTCTGCCGGAGCCATTCTATACGGAGGAATAGAGATGGGATGAGTGCCTGGCTCCAAATCAATACAAAAATCTATATCCATGTTCGGAGGCATACCAGGCAAATCCACAGGAAACACCTCTACAAATTCGGACACCACCAAAATTGACTCAATAGAAAGGGACTCCACACTATCATCCCGGAGATGAGCCAAGAAGGCTAGACACCCCCTTCCCACTAGCTTCCTAGCCCGAACAAATGATATTATCTTAATTGGCTTAGACCTGTATACACCTTCCCACTCTAGTCTATCCTTACCTGGAATTTCTAAAGTCACAGTTTTGGTGTTACAGTTCAACACAACATGATAAGGAGATATCCAAGTCATACCTAAGATAATATCAAAATCATCCATATCCAGAATCACTAAATCTACCCAAGTACATAGCCCCACAAATACCATAGAACAGTCACGATACACATGAGTCATAATCACCAACTCTCCAACCGGGGTAGATACATGAATAGGGGAATCAAGGATATCGCAATTCAAATTCAGAGCCAATGCAAAACTAACAGACACATAAGAATATGTAGATCCTGGGTCAAATAATACTGAGGCTATTTTATCACAGACAAGAATAGTACCTGTGATCGCCGCATCTGAAGCTTTCGCCTCAGTCCTTCCTGGAAAATCACAACAATGTGCTCGATCATCAATCTGAGCAACTTCCCGGACTGGCTGCGCCACACCCCTGCCTGCATCGCCATTCCCTCTGTATCCTTGGCCTCCCTAGAAATTACCTTGCCCACCCTGTGGACGACCCCTAGCATTACCACCTCTGCCTGTCGGAACCACTGCTCTAGTCTGCTACTGACCCTGATTACCTGCCTGCCTATGTGGACACTCCCTCTTAAAGTGGCCAAACTCACCATAATACAAGCAACCACGGTCCAAAGTAGGCCTGCTAGCTGATGTATAAGATGCCCCCTGGCCTCTAGGAGCTGAAGACTGAGCTCCCTGACGACCACCTGTAGTAGTTGGAAGAGCTGACTGAATAGGATGTGCCGAGTAAGCCTGCTGATGCTGGCCCCTAGAGTATAAACCACCAAAATTTCCCTCATTCCGGGGCCTTTTGGCTAAAGCCTTAGCCTGCCCCACTTGCCTAACTCCCTCAATCTTCTTCACATAGTCCACCACATCATTAAAACCTTTGCCTGAAGAAGTCATATGCACTGACAGTACCTGCAGTTCACTATTCAGACCCTTGACAAATAATCAGACCCGTTCCTCTTCAGAACCCAACATTTGTGTAGCAAAATGAGACAACGCATGAAACTTAGCCTCATAAGCCGAGACCGACATGCCACCCTACTCCAAATTCAGAAACTCATCCTTCTTCCGGTCCCTCAAATTAAGGGGAACATACTTCTCTAGAAACAATGCATGGAACTGCTCCCAAGTCAGTGGAGGTAAGATAGATGACCGACACTCAACATGAGACCTCCACAACTGCTTGGCATCACCCTGCAGCTGAAAAGTGACAAACTCCACCCCATGCTGACGTACAATACCCAACTTGTGCAATCTCTCATGGCAATCCAGGATGAACTCATAGGCATCCTCCTTGTCTGTACCCTGAAATATTGGAGGTTTCAGCTTAAGGAACTTAGTCAGCATTTCATGCTCATTACCTGTCATCACTGGGCCTAACATTGGCCTGAGAAGATCATTTGTGCCCGAAGCTGCATCCATCCTTGGTGTAGTAGTAACTGCTGGCTGAGTATCCAAGGCCTGATTCGCATATGCTGCAGGTATGGATCTAGCACCAACCAACTCACTCAAGATATCCCACGCCTGCCTGAAAGCTTCCGGTGTCATAGCGGGAAGGCCTGCACCCACAACTGGTGCCTCCTCCTCCTGAGCTCCTCCTTCCTCTGCCACTACTTCTTCCACATACTCATCCACATCATCCTGAGGATAACCCCTGGTAGGTGCGGCTTCAGCTCGTCCTCTGCCCCTTCCCCTACCTCTGCCGTGAACCGCCAGACCCGCTGGCCTTGCTCCATTATTCCTTGTTGTAACCATCTGTGGACAGAAGAGTTAATGAAGTTAGATACCAATTCATATCACCAGACACCAATTGGAATCGAGTTATAGCACGAAGGAAAATAAGAAGAGATAGTTTTTCCTAAAGCCTTGTAGCCTCTCGAAGAAAAGTACGGACGTCTCCGCACCATTCCGCAAGACTCTATTAGACTTATTTGGTACAACGAGATCAACGAACCTAGGCTCTGATACCATCTTTGTCACGACCCAACCCATCGTGAGTGACACCCACCCAACCCCCGGATGAGCGAACCAATAGAGTTCCACCCTTTTCTAGACTAACAGCTTAAAACCAACAAGCATCAAAGTAAACTAGCAATAAAAATAAGATCAACTACTCAAAAACTTATCATAATTAATAATCTGCGGAAAATCCCACCTAGGAACTGAAAGTCATCGTACCAAACATCAATACAAAATCTAGAGTACGGGGATGCAACCCCAAACAAAATAAGAAATAGTTTTTAAGTTCGAACAAATGGACTAAAACTCTAGTGATAATCCCAAGGTAGCTCGAATCGACAGCTCACCCTTGAAGATTTGAAACATTAGTGTTAAATCTGAGGTCTCGTCTCAGCTGCTGGAAGATTTCCTGTACTCACCAAAAGAAAGACAAGTGCAGTATCAGTACACCACCACTGTGTACTAGTAGGATCATCAACCAGTATTCAAGAAAACAGTATATAAATAGTACGCAAAATCCAGTAACAAGTATGGTAAACATGCAACAAGTATCACAGGCATCTCTAGACTACAGGTCTCTACCTAGCTTGTTACCGCATGAATCCATCTCTTACAGTTCTATTCCACCAAAAAGAAAACCATAACCATACCTTACCGTCTAGCCCAGACCCACTCTGGAATCCCCTCTAGACAATACCACAAGTAGTGATTTACCCGACCTAAACCAAGACCAACTCAACAGTCATACAACAATTCCTTCCCACTCAAGGACCACCAATTAATAACACCTTTTAATAACAACCCGGTCCCCTCGCAGAACCAATATCAAGCATCATATTCAGTAAAACAACCTGGTCCTCTCACAGAACCAATATCAAGCATCACATTCAGTAAAACAACCTGGTCCTCTCACGGAACCAATATCAACCAATGCAATATAATAGTCTATGAAATGATGCAGGATGCAGTAAAGTAAACCCGTACCAGGCGTGGTACCCATGCTAACCGAATGTTATACCCATACCAGGCGTGGTACCCATGCCAACCATGTGTTATACCTGTACCAGGCGTGATACCCGAGCCAACCGAATGTCAACAACAATAGTCAATAAATGAATGCACACCCCTTGTAACGCCAACAAATAAAAACCATTCAAACATAGACTGTAAAACCGAACTTAGACATTCCAAACAATTCCATTAAGCAATGTAATGCACATAATTACTTAGACAACGAGTACAATGAATATACACATTCGCAGAAATACGAAAGCCATCACCTACCTCGAATGTTCCAAGCTCTATTAAACCCGAGCTTTCCCGTGTTCTAGATTCCTCTCGCATTCTTGGTCTAAATATAACACATAATACATATAATTAACATACAGGTTTGTACATTACCCGGATTATACCAAATCCCCAAACCCCAGGCCACCCATGATCATCCCACCCTTTTCCTGGTCTTTTCCACCGTTAATTCTCCTAGTCTTATTATTTTTATGGACAAAACAAGAAATTAAACAGCCTATGATCATTTTAAAGTACTTAAACCAACACCCAAGAACATACATGTTTGGAACCCCCTTCTTTCCTGAATTCCATCATCCCTAGGTTATTCCAACCTTCCCCAATTTCCCTTCTAGCAATTCTACCGCATGGAAAACGTAGTACAAAGTGTGGGGAATGAAAACCTTACCTTAGGAACGATTTTTGGTGGAGGAATGAAGAAAATCGCCTAAATTTGCCTAGCCCTTCTCCCAAAACAAACTTGTGAAATTCTAATGTTTTAAGAGCTGTTTCTGCATTAAAAACCCATCGGCCCGCTATAGCGGTCCCGCTATAGCGGTCACCTGCCGCTATAGCGGTCTTAAGTGAGTTAACCGCTCCTTGACCGCCGCTATAGCGGCAATTTCTACCGCTATAGCGGTTGCCTCTATCGCGCGTGACAATGCTCGTCATGGGCAGAAAGTTCATAAATTTGCCAGTTTTGGCCATTTCACAACACACTTCCGATTCTGGGAGTTCTACTTACCCAAATTTGATTCTGAAAAGTCTCCCAGACTCCATTATGTCTTGGCTACGTGGAAAACTATCTCAATCCAAGACACTTAAAACCATTTTTACCCGGATTTCCCTAGACTCTACCTCGCTCCAAAACTGGCCGAGGCTAGCCTAGCCTAGAATTTCAAACTCCCAAACCTGGAGTTTTCTAACTCTAAAATTTGGAACGATTAGTCTAGCCGTAACAACGGACCCAGTCGTTACAGAATTCCCCTTTTTTTTCTTGCACTTCCCTTACCAGGTCTACACCCAGAGGCTTCACATCACCTGCCTTAAACCACCCTATAGGGGATCTACAACCCCTCCCATACAGTACCTCAAATGGTGCCATATCAATACTGGAGTGGTAGCTGCTGTTGTATGAGAACTCACACAATGACAGGAACTGGTGCCAATGACCCCTAAAGTCAATCACACATGCTCTCAGCATGTCTTCCAATACTAGGATTGTCCTCTCCGAC
This sequence comes from Jaltomata sinuosa, assembly GCA_003996215.1. Lineage (NCBI taxonomy): Eukaryota > Viridiplantae > Streptophyta > Magnoliopsida > Solanales > Solanaceae > Jaltomata > Jaltomata sinuosa. The sequence goes on from QJPP01000801.1 coordinate 57,624, forward strand.
TGACCGTCAGTCTGAGGATGGAAAGCTGTGCTGAATGTGAGTTGAGTGCCCAACTCTTCCTATAACCTACCCAAAAACTTAGAGGTAAACTGCGTGTCCCTGTCTAAAATTATGGATAGTGGTACCCCATGCAGTCTCATGACCTCCTTCACATATATCTTAGCTAACTGCCGCGAATTATAGTCCACCTGGACTGGAATGAAATGAGTTGACTTGGTTAGCCTGTCCACAATGAGCCAAATAGAGTCATATTTTCCCAAGGTCTTGGGAAGACCTACCACAAAGTCCATGGCTATCCTTGTTCGCTCCCAAGAGCACACGTAAGTGTACGTGGTCGTGCAAGTAATAAAGAGGCTCTTGCGAGCCGAATATTGATCCCACAAGGACTTGTGCTTAGCAATCAATCTAATCTTAATTAATACTATTGAAGTTAAACAAATGCTATTCATAACCAAGAGTTGAACTTTATTTTGTAACTAAAAACAAGAATTAACGACTATGTAAAACTTTGGATTGTAAACAATATATAGAGAAGTCCAGGGTTGAGGCAATAACTACACATTCATGCTTAACTATGGTTTATAACCGGTGTTAACATTTATCATGATCGTTGGTTCACGGGGTTGATATTATAACCCGGGAATGGTCATCCTCTAAGTCATCTATCCAAATTAATCTCACAACTACATCGTTGAGCGGGGATGTAAGTCTTTAACTTGGATGCATTCATCTATCTTCCTATTTTATTAACCAAGTGGGGCGTTTAGGTATATTTCTATCCTAGCTGCAAATCATACTTCATAATTGCTAAATAACAACAAAAGATATGATCCACACCTCCTATGTTCTTCATTCCATCTCTTAACTCCTATGTTCAATTCGTTTTGCGACTTAGATGTATCCTAAAGTTCATGATGCTTTAGAATAGTAATAATAAGAATGTAAGAACAATCACAAGACAAGATAAACAATCAAACCCACCATAAAACCATAATCAAACATTTATGTTGTATCCTCAACCCTAGAACGAGGGTATTTAGCCACTCATGTTCTAATTCACGATTACAAAAGTATTGTAGTTCATACGATAATTAAGTAAAGAAAAAGTAGAGAAATAGAACCCTAAGGAAGCCTTCTCCTTGTGTTTTTCAATCCCAAAGTCGTTCCAAGATGTGTACAAGATAAACCAAGTGTCCTATTTATAGTGTGAGACAAAATCTGCTCACCGGGAATGAAGTCCATGACACGCTGCCCATAGGCCTGATTAGGCAGGGTGTCACGCTGCCTGTAGCCTTGTCTGGCTGGCGTATCATGCCCTTAAAGTGGACCCCCACTAGATTTTGCATCTACAAAGCTTCCTACCTCCGTGTCGCGCCTCCCATAGCGGAGTCTAGCTTCCGTGGAATGGGGGTGGGTCTTTTGACATCCGTTTTCGCTCCTATGAACTCTCTCCATCTTGATTTGTGTCCCAATGGTTTGTAGCATGTTTGTAGGCTTTAATTAGCTTCCATAACTCCTCCAAAGGTCTCCTACAAGAGCTCATAACACACATAAGTCCACACAAAAACATAGAGTTCATCAAAGTACGCTAGAATAAGCATAGCTCAAGCTAGTTTCCTACAACATAGAGCTCATCAAAGTACGCTAGAATAAGTATATCTCAAGCTAGTTTCCTCGTCTAAAATCTAATTGATCTTTTTAACTTTTTGTTCCAAGTGATACCCAAACACTATTAACAAGCATGTTAGTCACAAAGTACACCCTTTACACACTAAATACCTCAATAGTATATCAAGTTATCCTCAAAACTAAGCTAAACATGCAAGGATAACGACACTTAGGTATATAAATACGCCTAAGATCACCACACCACACTTAAAGCCTTGTTCGTCCTCGAACAACTCTCTACACTAATCACAATCAAGAAAGACTCCAACACTACACTAAGACACTCAAGCTAGAACGACAACGATTACAAGAATAGCAAGTTGTACATTCGGCATGCCATATTACACATAAAACCACATGAATACTACTTCAATACCTCTTAGCCTCAAGAATTGACTCTTATCAGTTGACAAACTCACGCGTAATACTCAACCAAGAGGTCATATAAGCCACCTATCCATCATCAAACAAGTTCCCTCACCACAAGAGAGTTACCCATCTTTACTCACACATATGCAAGTTATCACAAGAATGGGTGTAGGAATCAAATTTCGCTCACTCTCGCAAAGAATTCATATGTCACATAAGATGAACCATAAGCTTGCCCATAGTATAGTACTCCACTAATGTCAGAATGTCAAAGCTCAAGATCATGTAGGACTTTAAGGGTTGTAATGTAGGCTAAGGGATGGGTAGGAACTATTTGGTCAAAAATAGTGACTATCTTCCCTAAGCGCTTTACTACACCACATTGTATGTTAAACTCATCTCCAACCAACCTATTTTACACTTCTATTATCTTCCAAAATCTTTTCTTTTCTTTTGCCCCATCTCTTTAAGCTAGATTACACATCTTTAGTCGGGAGTATTTGCTATCAACACATGAATCACTTCTATTGATCAATTTATCTTTTTCAGTTCATTATTCCCTACCAATAACATATAAACCTTTTCAACACACCAAAATCTATTTCCTTGGGGATCCATTACTTTTACTTTCTCAATTTCACACTCCTTAACATCTAAATTTCTCAACCAAAGCGCTTAGGAGTTTTGGATCAAATTGCAGGCAATTGAAAGAAAAGGAATAGGCTACATATAAGGCTATCAAAGAATAGGCCAAAGGCTCAATGGGGATCGCTAGGGTTATGCACAAGGGTAGATAAAGAGGGCATAAAACATGGCTATCAAAGAAATGCCTATATCATCTCCTAAACTCAACAATCTATATTTTGCTTTGCAAACACACGGGGCAAGTTCTGGACACCACAATGTAACATGGAATAACAAAATCCTCACTCATATATGGCACATGTTCAAATCAAGTAGGCTACCTATAGACTCTCAACCAAGCAAATACATGAATTCATATTTAAGCCAACATCACAAAAGAGTCAAATGAAAGAGCCTAGGTGTCTCACAGTAGTCATTCAATTTTTCAAAATCATGCCATAGAATTCAACACCAACTTGCAACAAGTAGTCATGTGTAGCACCTAGAAAGAGCATCTACTCCTAAAAACAAAATTTTTAAATTTACTCCTAAAAATCAAAAAAGATACTGGGTTCAAAGGGCTTCCCCTCGAAAAAGAATCGAAAAGAAAAACTGAGGGGTGGGTGAAGTGTCTTTCTACTAAACAGACCAAAACACAAAACAAAACAAACAAAGATGAATCTTTTTATAATTTTTTCAATTTAATCCAAAATAAGACTAGACATCCTATAGCACACTTCACCCTAACCAAATCAGAAGATTTCTCCACCCCACACTTAAAATCACACTTTGTATCCAAAGCATAAATTAAAAGCAAGGATAGAAGTACTCCCTGAGGCCTATCTAGCAGCATCAAATTCATCAAAGGAGTCCAGAGGACCCCACACTTAGTGTTTTCCATGCTCCTTAGCTCAGATCTCAAGTACTCAGACTTCCCTTCAACCTGTTGACACAACACCATACTAAAGAAAAACTAAGAAGAATAAAGATACTACCTTAACTTGGGTTGCCTCCCAAACAGCGCATGATTTACCATCGCGGCATGACCCAGATCACAACTCTCAGTCCCATTCTCTCATCCTCTTTCTCCTACTCGGGGCCCATCTTCTCTTTCTTTTCAGACCTCTCTTGTGCTCACACTCGAGGTCTGGGGCCTTCCTCACATTTATCTTTTCAGAATTTCATTCAGGTCTCTCAAGTTTAGGCTCTTGTGGCAAATTTAGCAGCTCCATGAGAGAGTCCGAAGAGGAAATCAGAGGTACGCTCTTATCCACCCACACTTATCCACTTCCATAGCTGTGATCATACATAGATCCTTATAGTGTGAGGGTGTGTTGAGTGTTATGTACACTCTGAAGGTCACTTCTTCATCATTCAGCCTCATCTTGAGCGTGCCCTCTCTCACATCAATTAGTGCTCCATCGTTAGCCAAGAATGGGAATCCCAATATGATTGGTACCCTTTAATCTGCTTCATAATCAAGAATAATAAAGTCATCATGAATAATGAACTTACCAACCTTGATGAGAACATCTTCTATGATTCCTTCAGGTACTACTCAGGTTCTGTCCGCCATCTGTAGCACAACTGAGGAAGGCCGTGGCTTCCCCAACCCAAGAGTTTTGAAAATGATAGGGGCATTAAATTTATGCTAGCCCCCAAATCACTCAAAGCCCGGACCATATCACTTTCACTGATTTGTATGGGAAGGGTAAAACTCCCAGGGTCCTTAAGCTTTTTGGGCATCTTGCTCATGACCACAGAACTGCACTCTTCAGTAAGTGCCACAGTCTCAATGTCCGCCAACTTTTGCTTGTTTGGCAACACATCTTTTAAGGATTTTTATACTTAGGCATTCCCTGCAAAACATCTAACAAAGGAAGGTTAATGTGAAGTTCTCTGAATGTGTCAAAGAACTTCTTAAAACAAGCATCCTCTGTTGCTTTCTTAAGCCTCTGTGGGAATGGTGGTGGTGGTCTATTGCGAGGCTGCTCAATCAGCTTCTCATTAGGGTACTCAGACTTCCCCTTTTTGTTAGCTCCTTTCATCTCAGGCTGCTTCTCTATCTGCTTGGAAGTGATCAACTCTTTTTGCACCTCATGATTTTTCTTTGGAGGTGCATCAATCAAATCTTTCCCACTCCTCAAGGTGATTGCCATCACTTGCTTTGGTTTTTTTGTATTACTAGGCAAACCCCCTTGAGGTCTTGTATTCTGTGCCTGAGCTAGCTGTCCCATTTGTACTTCTAATGTCTTCGTGGCCAATTGCTGATTTTTTATGTCAGCAACCATCTTTGCTTGCTCAGCAACAATCTGTTCTTGATTGGCCATTATCTTCTTCAGCATGTCCTCAATATTGCTAGCCTGAGTGGTGTTCTGCGTACCTTGCTGTTGAGCCTGATTACTACCCCAAGAGTAGTTGGGCTGACCCTGCCAATTTTGGTTGTAGGCGTTACCATAGTTTAAATTTACTTTTTGTGCATTGCGTACGAAGTTTACTGACTATGGATTCGCTCCACGTAAGTCTGTTGAATGACCACTCAGACCACTGGTTTCAGACCAAGTCTGGACTTGCTGAACTGCATTAGCTTGAGCCTACAGTTGAGTCGTACTCAACATGTTGAACTGCGCCATCATCTGAGTCTGAAAACTGGCCAATTGTGCAGCTAATGCATTGACACTATCTAGCTCAATCATACCTTCCACCTTCTTCACCGTATTCCTAGACATGTCACCATTCCACCCTGGATTACCTTATGCAATACGGTTGAGGAGAGTATATAGCTCATCATATGTATTCTCTAAAACTTGACCACCTGCCGCTGAATCTAGAAAAATCTTTGTATTATGGTCAAGACTTTCAACAAAAGTGTGAGCTAATACCTCATTGGTCTGCTGGTGATGTGGGAAATCCCATAGAAGAGACTTGAATCTCTCCCATGCATGATAGATATTCTCGTATGGTTTCTGCTTGAAGCTCAGAATCTCACTCCTCAATTTTGTAGTTTTTCCTGATCGGAAGAATCGGATGAGGAACTTCTTTGCTAAATCATCCCATGTTGTGATCGAATTTGAAGGTTCTGCCTTCAACCATTTCTTTACTTCTCCCAATAATGAGAATGGGAAAAGCGTGTGACTCACGTAGTCTGTGGAGACTCTTGCGAGGATGAAAGTGTCACTGATCTCCAACAAGTTCTGGAGATGAACCTGTGGATCTTCATGTGACATGCCTGTAAACTGCCCGCTTGTGTGCAACAATTGCACCATATTTTGTTTCAGTTCAAATATGCCTCCTGCGACTGGCTTCTAAATGTAGGAGGTCACATTAGTTATGAGTGGGATTGCCACTTCGCGCACAGTCCTGCGAGCTGGTGGTGGTTCCTCTGCCATAACTGCAGGGATGGTCTCAGCCGGTTGAACTTGCTGGTTTTAATCAAGAAGTGCTGCTTCTCTCAACGCTTGGTGCAAGTGTTGCTCAAGTTTAGGAAGTGGGTCAACCAATTCCTTATCCCTTGCCAACTTGCTCAAGTTTAGAACCTGTAACTTCAAGTTCAGTAACTAAGATCAAGTTGTTAGCACTTATAAAACAAAATAGTAAAAACAAATATCAAACGGTTTCTAATTTTCAAGTCCCCGGCAACGGTGCCAAAAACTTGTTGCATCCCAGGCCCACACACAAGTGTACATGGGCGTGCAAGTAATACAGAGGCTCTTGCGAGCCAAATATTGATCCCACATGGACTTGTGCTTAGCAATCAATCTAATCTTAATTAATACTATTGAAGTTAAACAAATGCTATTCGTAACCAAGAGGTGAACTTTATTTTATAACTAAAATTAGAATTAACGAGTATGTAAAACTTTGGATTGTAAACAATATATGGAGAAGTCTAGGGTTGAGGCAATAACTACACATTCATGCTTAACTATGGTTTATAGCCGGTTTTAATGTTTATCGTGATCGTTGGTTCACGGGGTTGATTTTATAACCCGAGAATGGTCATCTTTTAAGTCATTTATCAAAATTAGTCTCACAACTACATCGTTGAGTGGGGATTTAAGTCTTTAACTTGGATGCATTCATCTATCTTCCCATTTTATTAACCAAGTGGGGCGTTTAGGTATATTTCTATCCTAACCGCAAATTATACTTCATAATTGCTAACTAACAACAAAAGATATGATCCACAACTCCTACGTTCTTCATTCCATCTCTTAACTCCTATGGTCAATTCATTTTGAGACTTAGATGTATCCTAAAGTTCATGATGCTTTAGAATAGTAATAATAAGAATGTAAGAACAATCACAAGACAAGATAAACAATCAAACTAACCATAAAACTATAATCAAACATTCATGTTGTAGCTTCAACCCTAGAACGAGGGTGTTTAGACACTCATGTTCTAATTCACGATTACAAAAGTATTATAGTTTATACGATAATTAAGTAAAGAAAAAGTAGAGAAATAGAACCCTAAGGGAGCCTTCTACTTGTGATTTTCAATCCCAAAGTCGTTCCAAGGTGTGTACAAGAGAAACCAAGTGTCCTATTTATAGTGTGAAACAAAATCTGCTCGCCGGGAATGAAGTCCGTGACACGCTGCCCATCGCCCTTACTAGGCAGCGTGTCACTCTGCCTGTAGCCCTGTATGGCTGGAGTGTCACGCCCCTAAAGCAGACCCCCACTGTATTTTGCAGCTACAAAGCTACAAACCTCTGTGTGACGCCTTCCATAGCGGAGGTAGCTTCCGTGGCACGGGGGTCGGTCTTTTAACGTCCGTTTTCGCTCCTATGAACTCAATCCATATTGCTTTGTATCCCAATGGTTTGTAGCATGTTTGTAGGCTTCAATTAGCTTCCATAACTCCTCCAAAGGTCTCCTACAAGAGCTCACAACACACATAAGTCCACACAACAACATAGAGTTCATCAAAGTACGCTAGAATAAGCATAGCTCAAGCTAGTTTCATCGTCTAAACTCTAATTGATCTTTTTAACTCATCATATTTGTTCCAAGTGATACTCAAACACTATAAACAAGCATATTAGTCACAAAGTACACCCTTTACACACTAAATACCTCAATAGTATATCAAGTTACCCTCAAAACTAAGCTAAACGTGCAAGGATAACGACACTTAGGTGTATAAATACGCCTAAGTTCAATCCTCTCCCACTTCCACTCGAGAATAGGAATCCTATGAAGTAGTCCTGCAGGCCTTTGGTGCTAATATTTGACCTGCTGACAGTTTTGACATTTGGACACAAAATTAGCTATGTCCCTTTTTATCCCAGGCCACTAATAAAGTTGCCTCAAATTCCTGTACATCTTGGTTATGCCCAGATGAATTGAGTACCGCAAACCATGAGCCTCTGTCAACACCTTCTGAATTATGTCATTAACTCGAGGAACACAAATCTTTCCTCTAAAATTCAACACCTTGCCAGAGTCCAACGTGGCATCCCTGGACTCTCCAGATATTTCCTTGCTCCGAAGCTTGCTTAACTGTGAATCCTGAAACTGCTTGGCCTTTATCTCCTCTATGAATATGGATTTGACCTCAATACTGACTAACAATCCACCTCGTTCTGAGAGGCCCAGTTGCACGAGCTTTAATTCCAAAGCCTGAATCTCCCTTGCCAATAGTCATTTGGACACCCTTAAATAAGCCAAACTGCCCATGCTGACAGTCTTCTGGCTCGACGCGTCTGCCACTACATTAGCCTTACTTGGATGGTACTGGATGGTCACATCATAATCCTTCAACAACTCCATACACCTCCTCTATCTCAGATTCAAGTCCTTCTGATTAAATATATATTACAGACTGTGATGATCAGTGAACACCTCACACTTGACACCATAGAGATAGTGTCTCCAAATTTTGAGTGCAAAAACCACCGCTGCCAACTCCAAGTCATGGGTTGGATAATTCTTTTCATGGACCTTCAATTGTCTAGAAGCATATGCTATCACATTAATGTCCTGCATCAATACAACACCCAAACCCGAATGTGAAGCATCACAATATACAATGAAATCCTTACCTTCAACTGACAATGAAAGGATGAGAGCCGTGGTAAGAAGTGTCTTGAGCTTTTGGAAGCTCTCCTCAAACTTGTCGGACCATACAAATGATACCTCCTTCTAAATCAACCTTGTCAAGTGAGTAGCAATGGACGCAAAATCCTTGACAAACTTGTGATAATAACCTTCAAGCCCCACAAAACTCCTCACCTCAGCCACAGAGCTAGGCCGAGACCAATTCTTGACTGCCTCGATCTTCTGGGGATCCACCATCACCCTCTTTTATGACACCACATGCCCTAAGAAGGCGACGGAAGTCAACCAAAATTCACACTTGAAAAACTTCGCATATAATTTCTGGTGCTTCAAAATATCCAACACAATACGGAGATGTTTAGCATGTTCTTCCCTACTCTTGGAGTAGATCAAAATATCATTATAAAGATGATGATGAACGAATCCAAATAAGACTTAAACACCCCATTCGTCAAACTCATGAATGCTACCGACACATTTGTCAACCCAAATGACATTACTAGAAACTTGTAATGCCTATACCAATACTGAAAAGCAGTCTTAGGAATGTCCTCGGGCCTAATCTTTAACTGATGATACCCTGACCTTAAGTTGATTTTTGAGAAAATAGACGCACCCTGTAGCTAGTCAAAAAGATTATCTATACCGGGTAAAGGGTATTTATTCTGGATGGTAAACTTATTCAACTATCGGTATTCTATGAACATCCACATACTACCATCTTTCTTTTTCAAAAATAGTATCAGAGCACCCCAAGGTGAAGCATTGTGATAGATAAAAACCTTGTCTAAGAGTTCCTGAAGCTGAGTCTTAAGTTCCCGTAACTCTGCATGAGCCATGCAATAAAGAGGAATGGAAATTGGGTAAGTGCCCAGCTCCAAGTCAATACAAAAATCAATGTACCTGTCCGGAGGCATAGCAGGCAAATCTACCAAAAACACCTCCTGGAACTCTGACACAATCAGAACTGACTCAATAGATGGGGACTCAGCACTATCATCCCGAAGATGAGCCAAGAAGGACAAACAGCCTCTCCCCACTAGTTTTCTAGCCCAAACAAATGATATGATCTTAGCTGGCTTAGGCCTATACACACCTTCCCACTCTAGTCTATCCTTACTCGAAATTTCTAGATCCACAGTATTAGAATTACAATTCAATATCGCATAATAAGGAGACAACTAGGTCATATCTAAAATAACATCAAAGTTTACCATATCCAGAATCACCAAATCTACCCAAGTCTGCAACCCCACAAACATCACCGAACAACTACGGTAAACATGAGTCACAATCACTGACTCTCCAATTGGGGTAGCCACATGGATAGGGAAATCAAGGACATCACATATCAAATCCAGACCCAATGCAAAGTTCATAGACATATAAGAGTAAGTAGATCCTGGGTCAAATAGTAAGAAGTCATCCTATCACAGACAAGAATTATACCTGTGATCACCGCGTCTGATGCCTCTGTCCCAGATCTCCTTGGAAAAGCATAGCAGTGAGACCGATCATCATTTCGAGCAACTTCCTTAGTTGGCTGCACCGCACCTCTTCCCACACCGCCATTACCTCTGTCTCCCCTATCTCCCTAAAAGTTATCTCACCCACCCTGTGAACGACCTCTAGCATAACCACCTCTACCTGCTGGAACCACAGCCTTGGACTGCTGCTGAGCCTGATTACCATTCTATCTATGAGGGCACTCCCTCTTAGAGTGACCCAAATCACCACAATGGAAACAACCGAGATCAAGTGTAGGCATGCTGGTAGATATGTAAGAAGCTCTCTAGCCTCTAGGAGCTGACAACTGCTGATTAGCTCCCAAATGACAACCTGTAGCGGCTGACAGAGTTGACTGAATAGGACGGGCAGAGTACACCTGCTGATTGTGGACCCTAGAGTATGAACCACTAAAATTCCCCTCATTCCGGGACTTCTTGGCTTACACTTTAGCCTGCTCGACCTGCTTAACCCCTTTTAACTTCTTCACATAATCAGTGACCTCATTAAAGCTTCTCCCTACTGAAGTCATGTGTACAAACAATACTTGCAAATCAGTGTTCAGACCCTTCACAAATAACCAAACCCTCTCCTCTTTGGTACTTAACAACTGTGTAGCAAAACAAGACAAGGCATGAAACTTGGCCTCATAAGTGGAGACCGACATGCTACCCTATTCCAGAGCCAGGAACTCATCTTTTTTGCGATCTCTCAAAGTATGAGGTACATACTTCTCTAAGAAGAGAGTATGGAACTGCTCCCAAGTCAGTGGAGGCAAGGTCGATGACCGACATTCCACATGAGACATCCACCATTGCTTAGAATCACTCTGCAGCTAAAAAGTGGCAAACTCAAACCTATGCTATTGCACAATGATCAACTTGTGCAGCCTCTCATAACAGTCCAATATGAACTCATAAGCATCTTCCTTCTCAGTACCCTGAAACATAGGAGGTTTCAGCTTGAGGAACTTGGTCAGCATCTCGTGTTCATTCCCTGTCATAATCGGACCTAGCATTGATCTGAAAAAGTCGTCTGTGCCTGACGCTGCATCCATTCTAGGAGCTGTAGTAACCACTAGTTGGGTGCCCAGAGCCTGATATACAATACCCACAGGGGTGGCTCCCGCACCAACCAGTCCACTCAAAAAGGACCACACCTATTGAAATGCCTTAGGCGAGATAGGGGGAAGGCCTGCACCTCCAGCCGGTGCCGCCTCCGCCTGCTCCACACCCTTCTCAATAGCAACCTCAACTTCCTCTTCAACCTGATCCTAGGGTGAGGGAGGGGTCGCCTCACATGCCCCTGTAGCTGCCTGAGCTCCACCCCTGGCGGATGTTGCTCTACCTCGGCCCCTGCCCCTACCCCTTCCTCTACCTCTGACAACGAGGCTTGTTGTCAGGATCGCTGGTTTCACTCCATTGTTCCTCGTATTAACCATCTTCGGACAGAAGAGTGAAAGATTTAGATACCAATTGGAATCAAGTTATAGCATGATGGAAGGAAGAAGAGATAGTTTCCTAAAGTCCTATAGTCTCTCGAAGAAAAGTACAGACATCCTCGTACCGTTCTGTAAGACTCTACTAGACTCATTTTAGTATGACGAGATCAATGAACCTAGGGATATGATACCATTTTTGTCATGACCCAACACGCCGTGTAGCACCCACCCAAACCTTCGGGCGAGCAAACCATTATTGACCGAGAACTTAACCATTCTAGCAGCTCAAAACCAGTGTGCAAATGAATAAACTAGCAATTCAATATCTCAACACTAATATCATAAATTCTGTGGAAAAACAACATCCTCCCTAAAACCTAAAATTCACCGTACCAAAACATACTACTAATCATCTAGAATATGGGAATACAACCCCAAACAAAACAAGAGAGAGTTTAAGCCCGAAACAATTAGGCTACAACTTAAAAGAAGACAACAAGGTAGGTCGACTAAAGTAGATCACCCTTGAGATTTGGAAATGCCGGGACTACAGGTGAGGTTGCGTGTCTGCCACCAGAAGATTTCCTGTACTCACAAAAGAAAAGAAAGTGCAGAATCAGTACATAACACCGTGTACTGGTAGGATCATCGGCCAGCTAAAAATAGAATATGAACAATAAACCAAAACATAGTAAGGTACATAAAACATGTGAACAAGCCAACAATATAACTAGACTACAAGTCTCTTCCTTAGCTTATTAACACATGAACCAAATAGAAACCATTGACCACACTCAAAACAACAACATATACCTCTTTTTACATAGCCTGAACCCACCAAGGATCCCCCTAACATTACCTAAGTATTAGACATGCAATCTCGGCCTACACTAAGACCAACCTCACAATTAGATATAATCACCTGGCCTCTTATGGACCATATGCAATAATCACAGTCAAGAAGTACAACCTGGTCCACTCATGGAACCATTGAAAGAACACAACAATATAATTAAAACAACCCATACTAGGTATGGTACCCGAGCCACCAATTATGAATTCCCATACTAGGCGTGGTACCCGAGCCAACCATTAGTATTCCCATATCAGGCGTGGTACCCGAGACAACTGAATGTCACACCAAACAAGCAATAAACAAGTTCATTTCACAAGACTGATAACCGGGTAATTATACATTCATAACTCATTCCCTAAGCATGAAACTCATACGTTACTAAATAATGGTACATGAACACATAATGCATATTAAGAGTCAGTAGCCATCACCTACCTCAAATTATTCAAAGTTCTATTAAATCGGAGCCTTCTCATTTTCCAAATACTTTGCTTGTTCTTGGTCTAGCAATAAACATACAACAACCACAATTAATTTACTGGCCTAAAATACCCGGATTATACAGAATCCCAAATCCCCAGGTCAAATTATGATCATTCCACCTATTTTCAGGCTTCCGCACCATAAATTCACCTAATTTCATCATTTTTATGAATATTTTTAGAGAATTACGACTAAGTGATCATAACCCAACACTAACACAAAAGACCTAAGAACTTTAACACCCTAGAATCCCCTTTTCCCCCATATTCTACCATTCTTAGGTTAGACAAAACCCTTCCCCAAGTCCAAGACTAGCAATTCTACCTCGTAGGAAAGATAGTACAAAGTTAGGGGAGTAGAATTCTTACTTTTAGGATAAAAAATGGTGGAAAATGGAGTAAGTTTGTCCAAAATCGCTTAGCCCTTCTCTCAAAATGTTCTTGATGAAACCTGAATGTTTTGGGGGAGTTTTTTTATATTAAATCCCATCTTATCTGCTATGGCGGTCCACGCTCCACTATAGCGGTACCGCCATAGTGGAACCGTCCACTATAGCAGTGCTGCCCGATGTTGACTTATGCTATAGAAGATATTTTACCGCTATAGCACTCACCGCTATGGTGCAATAACGGTGCTCATCACGGGCAAAAACTTGAAAAATCCCAGAAAAATGCCCATTTTACAACACACCTTGTATCCCCGACATTCTGGAATAACCCCTTCACATCAACCTTAATTCTTAGGAGTTCTACTTACCCAAATTCACTTCCAAAAAGTCTCCTGGACTCCTCTATGCCTTAGCTAACAGAAAATCTAGCTCACGACAAGACACATTACCCAATCCTCACCCAGATTACCTTAGACCATACGTTGCTCAGATTTTATTTGAGACTAGCTTAGCCCAAATTTTCAACTCCCTAACTCAAAAGTTTTCTAACTCTAAACTTGGCATGAAAGGTTTACCCATAACGATGAACTCGGTCATTACAACAAGCCTCTATATTATGAGTACAACTCCAAAACCCTAATGTCTAACAGAAGGAAAAGAAAGAAAAGGTAAAGACAGAGAGATCTAGAAGGTCTGTGAATCAGTCAAGCAACTACCTCCAAATCTCGAGAATCAAGGCTCCCACATAGCTATATATAAACGAGCTGAAGTACCATGCTTAAAACCTGCACAATAAGGTGCAGAAAGGAAACAAGTGTGAGTACAAAATTCATATGTACTCAGCAACATTATCGAGTGACACAAATCAGAAACGATGAAGAGGGTCAGTCCTTCATTGCTCTATCTCAATGTTTAGCACATAAAGTTCTAATTTTAAATATGACACTCAGACTATCAGCTAATGTCAACAATACAAAATATATAATTAAGGCAAGTCTAGATAGCTTGACATCACAATCAAATCAATATAGGGGCAATAATGTAACTTCTGCCATCAACCAATCAAGTTCTACACCAAAATAACACAAGTCAAGTAGAAGATGATACAATAGATACATATGATGCAATGGATGCATGTGGTACATATGCCTCATACGTAACCATAAACTTGTATACACCCGTTGACTTAGCTAGCTGGGACCCATGAAGGACTTGCAAGATCTATATACTTTCTCCGGATCATGTTCTATGGACCCTTAAAGGTATCTCAATTCAAATCCTGCCCATAGGCCGTCAGAGAGTATCTCGATGTGGATCCTGCCCGTAGGCCATTAGAGAGTATTCTAAAGAAAGCACAATATTTCAACTATATCTCATAACCTCTGAATCATGCCTGTAATGAGCCAACTAATGATATGCATGTGAACTCATATGAAATATAATGAAACTCCACAAATACAGGAGATAAAATATCATGAATAAATATAAAAATGCTTTTGAATCACGAAAAGATCAGAGTATGAAAAATTTCCTTATCATGTTCCCAGTATACATAAAAGTCCTAGATCCATGAGACAATCAACATTCAACTTCTACACATATCATGATACATACATTGTACTTTAAAGAATCATCCCAAATAAGTTAATTAATTATTTTTAACCCTTTGCATAATACCAGTACTTGCATAGATGCTCATCATCACATTTATATGGGGCCTTCTAATTATCCATTACTCCCTTATACAATCAGTTAATACATAAACACTTTAAAAATGATTCAAAGAAAGTCTCAACTTTCTTAAATGAAGCCTGAAAAGTCAAATGATGGATTTACCCTTCCATAAAGCCTCCAAAAGAGCCCAATCAGGTCAAATACGTAGTCTACATAATTATACAAATCCATAAACATTCATATTTTTATACTTTTATTTTGGACCTAAAAAGTCAATTCAAAAGTCAACTATGAGTCCACAAGGACAAAATTGAAATTTTATTTGAAAATTATGTTACCCATAACTTAAAGAACTCAAATATTAAATTTTATCAAAAACTCAGTTCAAATCAAACTTTAAAACCTCAAAATTCGATGTCATAACTTAAGCCCCAAAATTTCCAATTTAAAACTATGATTTAAATGTGAAATTATCAATAAAGTATTTGAGAATATAGAAATAAAGGTTTAGAATCATACCCAATGAAGAAATCTTGAAAGTCACCTTTTGAATCACCAAAAAATGATTTCCCAAGGTTCAAAGATTGAATTATGGGGTTCATGTTTGAAAATGCCTTTTTAAATCTGCTGATGTGAAATGCTCTTCGTGATTGTGGGAACCCCTATCATGATTGCGAGCTGACCCATACCGGATCCATCACGATCGTGATGGTTTGGTCATGAACGCAAAGCATAAAATAAAACTGGACCTATTTAACTCTCATGGATCCCTCCATCGCAATCGCAAAGGTAAAAAGTCTCTTTTCCCACAATCGTGACAAAGGACTCATGAACGCAAAGAAGGCTTAGCAGTTGTACTAGCAACAACAACTCAACTATTATGCAACAAATTCAAAAGTCTCGAATAAATCCTTCGGATTCATTTGGAACCCCTTGAACACAAACCAAATATGTTACTAGGCTAGAAATGATATTCCAAACTTGTTGGAACCATCAAAATCTCAATCCGAGGTCATCTTGACCAAATATTGATCGAAGTCAACTCTTAACTTTAAAATTTCAAATTTCCATTCAATGATTCAAAATTCATCTAAAAGCCTCGAAACTCGAAGCAAAGGTCCAACTAACTGACAAATTAAATTCCAAATTTAACAGAACTGTCAGAATTCCATTCCGAGATCGTCTTTATCAAATGTTGACGTTGGTCAACTTTTTAACCTTTTAAAATGAAAAACTCGCGTAACTCTCATCCAAATCGTGTCCCCCACTCCTACAGACCACAAATACCATAGAGCAACTATGGGCAGGGACAAAATAGTCAAAATATATCGATATTAAAAAATAGCCATGAGGATTATTCCATAACCAAAATGGCAATTTTTCTTATAAACAACTATAGTTATGTTTCGATACCAAATAAGATGAATCAGCTTAAACTAGAAACTTTTTTTGTAATTTATACCATAGTTACAACCAGTGTTTTCAAAAACGTTTTCAGGGTGAGTTTCGGGGCGGGGCGTACCAAAAATGCTCCAAGGCGTAAATTAAAAGCGCAGATCCATAAGGCGTAAGCCCTATAATTTGGGGCGTAAGTCCCGAGCGCAAAAGCGTAAGTCCCGGGTGCAAAAACGTAAGTCTCGGGCGTTAATTTTGATTTTTATTATTTTAAAAGTATTTTTGCGATAAATCATATTTTTTTATTATTGGTGTAATAATATTTATACTTTATTCTATCATGTTTTCATGTTGTAGCGATTTTTTATGTTTCTCAGACAACTTTATCTATTTTTGGTCATTGCTCTTACACTTTTTATCTTTCTCTTTTGAAATACATAGA
Organism: Jaltomata sinuosa; assembly: GCA_003996215.1. Lineage (NCBI taxonomy): Eukaryota > Viridiplantae > Streptophyta > Magnoliopsida > Solanales > Solanaceae > Jaltomata > Jaltomata sinuosa. The sequence continues at coordinate 74,535 of QJPP01000801.1, forward strand.
CAATAATCAATGCAAATATTAGTTGATGGTAGAAATATATAGTAGATATGAAAATGGCTTATGATTTCATTTTAAAGATTATCTCGGGTATTATCATTTTTTGTATTGTTACCTTTCTCAAATAATAATTATAATTTTATTTTTTATATTATTGGTGATTTATTTAAATTTATTTGCACAATTATTGAAAAATTATTACTTTTACATATTTTGTTAGTAATAAAATTATAAAATTGAAGTACATGAGATATACGCCCCGTAGATCCATGGGACTTACGCCCCGTGTCTTGAAACTTACGCTTCGCCCCATACTACGTAAAATGCCTCGCCTCACGCCCCCGCCTTTTAAAATACTGGTTACAACCAGTCAACTATGACATCTCTAGATGGATAGTTCACTAGGCTTAAGCCCCCATTATAATTATTGTACAAACAACTGGGACCTATATTATTGAATGAATGAAAAATCTATTCAAAAATGACAGTTAATAAGTTACCCCTGCAAACACAGAGGGCAGCTTATAAAAAAGGAAAATACATCCACAGTTTTAATTTATTTATCTAGTTTTAACTTGGTATGAAGTTTATGAAAGTAAAAATGACTTTTAAATTTGTGGTTTTAAACTAAAGTATGTAGAATGTACCAAAATATCCTTTAATCTTGTGATCTTAAATATGTTATGACGACCCTTCCTGTCATTATGGTTGAGCTAGTCGTATAAGAATCGGATTAATAAAATTTTCGGAATTGGAAGTTATAAATTTCAAGCTAGGCTAGTCTTGGACAAAATCTAAGCAGGGTGAGGTCTAGGGAAATTTGGGAAGGGATTGGGTTAAGTTGATAAATTTTAGCTTGATTTTATTTTAGCTAAGGCGATAAAGAATATGTAGGACTTTTTGGAAGTAAATTCGGGTGAGTAGAACTCTCAATATCGAACTTGATGTAAATGGGTTAGTCCAAAATGACATGGTTTGAGGGTGTATTGTGAAAAAGGCAAAATTGAGGAATTTTTTGAGTTTATGCCTCACCACACCTGCTATAGCGAGTGGTAGGATTCTATTATGACACTGCTATATCAGAGGAATTTTTGCTATAATGGAAGTCAGAGTCGGTCAACTCTATCTATTATAGTGGGAGGTTGCCACTTTGGCGGTACTGCTATATAGAGGCATTGGATCGCTATAGAGGGGTTAATCGCTGTTAATGCAGAAACTTCCCCAAAAATATTCATCATTTCACAAAAATGTTTTAAGGAAGGCAAAGGTGACTTGGGGCAATTTTCATCATTTTTCCACCAGAATTCTTCGTTAAGGTAAGTATTTTATCCTCGTAAACTAGTACGTCGATTCCTATATCCTAGAATCTTTAGTTACAGGCCTTGGGGAGGGTTTGGCTTAACCTAAGATGAAAAATCTGGTGTATGAGGGATTATGGGGTATAAAGAAATCTTGGGTTTTGATTATAAGTTGTTTATTCATGATTTCATTACCGTAATTCGCCAGTATAACCATGGAATTGGTAGTTTCTAGGTGAAATATTGGTTGGAAGACTCTAGGATGGGTGAAATGATCATGAATTTGGCCTGGGAGTTAGGGATTAGGCTTTGATCCACAATATTTGACGTCATGGGTTGAAATATTGTTTGCACTTATGTTTTTAGAGCACAATCAAGCTGAGGTTGTCAAAAAAGGGAAAGCTCAGGTTTGGTAGAGCATTTCAGGCTTTGATTGAGGTAGGTGATGGTTACTTGTAACCCAATTTGTGTTATGTGTACGTAATAGCTATCTTGTTAGTATTACTTGCACAATACGTGTTCAGGAAAAAAGGAATGATTGTTAAATGATATCCTAAGTGTTAGTCACATGCAATGAGTCTATTATGAGAACTTGTCGATTTTATAAGTGTTGTATGCTATCATTGTTGTTGTGATTGTTGTGGTATCTATGTTTCATTGGTTGGATCGGGTACCACGTCTGGTACATATTCTATGATTTATTGATTTACTCAGGTACCACGTCTAGTACAGGTTATTCATGGTTGGCTTGGGTACCACACCGATACTGTACATAGATAAGAGGTCATCCCCTGTAGGTCATGACTGGTGGGAAACGATAAGACCCTTAACATGTTTGTACAAATTTACTTGTTATTCATATATGTTATTTCCTTGAGTGAATCGGGCTTATCTTATTGTTGATGTTATTCATATGTGTTGGCTTCTTGAGAGGACCAGGATTTATTGCTACTTGACATACATGTTGGTCCCTGAGTGGCTGGGTTGGTGTTTTTAAGTGCTAAGTGGTTTCTTATGTAAATCAGGATTGCATGTTAAGTGTCATAGATGATGTCCTAGGGACCCTTGGGTGGTCCAGATTATTTGCAAGCTGTGACATATTTATATGTGGTCTACGTACTTGCATAGTTGGACATGACTTATATGGTTGTTGAGTCAGGTTTGACTGGGAGTCTTGTTGGTAGTCACTTTGACTTGGCTTGTTACATAATTGTCCTGTTATACTATGTTACTGCTATATATTTCATATTTCATATTTTGAGAGCTGGCCAATGATCCTACTAGTATACTATTGTTTCTTGTGTACTAATACTGCACTTGCTCTTCTTTTGTTGAGTACAAGACATATTCCGGCGGCTGCTACAAGACCTCAGTTGTAAGACAATGATTCTTAAATTCAAGGGTGAACTGCATCTTCTGGGCTATCATAAATTCTTCAGTTATTTATAGTCCATTGTTCAGACTTAGTCTTTATCTTGATTTTGGGGTTGCATCCCCTTCTTTCAGACAACTAGTATAGAATTTTGGTAATACGACTTTCAGATTCTAGGGGTTTAATTTTCTCTAGTTGTTTTTATTTTCTCTTGAAACTATGAATTACTGGTTAGATAATGAAGATTGTTTAGTTGTCTAATTTTTTAATTAAGTGTTGGGTTAGTTTTTGATTCTCCCACTGGGAGTTTAGTATGGGTGTCACTCGCGACGGATTAAGTCGTGACATATGTGATGGTCTATTTCCACATATATAAGTGTATGTGATCACATGTAATATAATAATTATAGGTACAATTAGATTTGTTAATTTCACGTGGTTTTAGTTGCTGACAAGCTAACAATATACTATTATAGTTGTGAAAACAAGTGTTATCCGATTTTAGAGTTTGTTTTAGTTGTTTATTTTAGCAATAAGAGTAAATATAAGTTAGATGTTTAGGAGTTTATGACAGAGTTATTATGACCTAGAGATATGATGATTGCATAATCCCATCATACCTTGTATATATTATTTATGTGTAATTAAGATATCTACCTAATTGCTAAATTACAAAGTTGATATTATTGTCATGGACTCTCACAGTCTCTAACTGTCTACCCAAACTAGCCTTCTAATTATATCATTAAGCAAAAATAGTCAAACTAATTCGAATGTATTTATTCATATTTATATATGTGATTCAAGTAGGAAAAACTAGGTACGTCTCTATCCTAGCCGCAAATCCGTTCATAGACACATCTTACTCCCCCTAACCTACATTCTATTTCTGGTTTCCTTCTCTCGAGTTCCTCTAGAAATTATTCATTTATTCTATTGGTCGTAAAATAATAAAATAGTAAGCACAAGATTAAGAGAACAAAAAGTAATGGTAAATTTCATAGAAATAATCTATATATAAACTATGATGTTCATACTATGACCACAACCCTAGATGGAGGGCTTTTAGTCACTCATAATTTGATTACAAAGCAAGAATTAAAGTATAAATGATAAATACTGTTAAGTAAAGAGTTTGAGAAGTAACCCTATGCAAGATGAGATGTAACCCTATTATGATGGGTTGCCTCCCACTAAGCGCCTTATTTAAGGTTGTGGCATGACATCTTTTTGTATTTTCTATATTTTTCTTATTTTTTTTGTATTTTTCTTTGTTTTCTCCTAACTACAACTACTAAAATTAATACAAAATACGGGTTGCCTCTCCAGAAGCCTTTGATTTAACGTTGCATGCACGACAGAGCTTACCTCAAAATCAACCATGTTATTTGGAGTGGTTTAATACTTGGAGTTCTCCACAAAATTGGCATTTCTTATACCTTTCTTTATACTTTTGAAATCCCTCCATTAGCAACTTAATTTTGGAGTTCTACTCTTGGCCATGTCTTTCTACGTCATTAAGAAACTCCATGGCGTCTTTAAAAGGGACTTCTCTCAAATCCATTTTGGTCACAAAGTTAGCTATCAACTAGTTTGATGGATATAACGCGAAGTAGAATGCCTCCATCAACTTATATTTATTAGTCCCATGATGGCACCAATAATTGCTTGAATCAATCCCAAACGTTATAGAGGAGTTCATTTTTCATTTGCTTAACGATAAGGATATTGCTACCATCTTGTATATTAGCTCATAGTGGGCATCATTTGTATAAGAACATATCAATCAGTATATGGCATGATCGAATAGAGTTTGGTAGCATACTTCGATACCACTTCTTTGCCTTCCCAGTAAGGAAATGTGCAAATAGTCGCAATTTGAGTGCTTTATCTAAAATTTGAGGATTCTAAAGTTGCACACAAATTGTCATAAAGTTTCTTAAATATTCTATTAGGTCCATCACCATTTCATTTCTGAACAACCCTTTTTCCTCAAAATCTTTTTTCTGTTGTAGCTTTCATCGATAAAGGTGTGATCTGGGTACCTCTTTTACATCCTGTAAAACTGAAACTTCTTCCAGGATCACTGGCTTTTCTAGCGGCCTATAAGCTTTCAACACTTTAACTTTGTCATGTGCCTGTATTGTCAGCTTACTAGCTGCCACATTAATATTTGTTTTTTTTCGTAGTAAAAAATGAACGTCCCAAAATAAATGAAATTTCTAAATCTGGCTCAAAATCAAAGATTATAAAATCCACCAGAAGATCAATGGCCCAATCAACAACAATACACATTCAATAATGTCCTCTGGTGTAATCAATGACTTGTTAGCAAGTTGCAATACAACCAAAGTGGGTCAGGAATTACCCAACTCCATCTTTCTAAATAAGGATAGTTGCATCAAGTTGATGATATCTACCAAATCACAGTGCCTTGGATTTTACCTACTGCGCAATAGAGATTTCAATGTTGAAACTTTTAGGGTTCTGTTGTTTTGTGGGGATACTATTTTTAATCTGAGATAAGCATTATTCAGTGAGCGGTATCATAGAATTCTATGTCAACTTCTTTTTATTGGTCATTAAATCTCTCAAGTATTTTACATATTGGGGGATGACCTACGACACATCAATAAAAAGAATGTTAGTTATGATAACACCCGATTTTTTTGATTTGCCAGTTTATCTATGATTTATTATTCATGGATATTGATAAGATCCATCTATTTAGCAGCAACTTAGAATGACATAGCCTTAAAAGTGAAGGTCTAGGTTAAATAAGGAAATACTTACGATGGATACCTAAGAACCCAGAGATGAAGAAGGGCATAGTAATCGATGAAATACTTTGAGAAGTTGAAAATAAGTATAGATCCATAGTTGTTACCTGTTTTAGTAGATCATAAAACTTTTCACATGTTGCTTCCTCCCTTGCTTTGATATGCTTTGTGGGAATATAATGGGTAGGCTTTCAAGTTTAGTTTGATACTTCCTTGGAATGTTTTCTCTTGGAGCCTCATTCTCCTGCTCTCACTTGCCACTTCCGCTACTTTTTCTGGTGTGGTTTCACCCAACTCTTCACCACTTCTTGTAATAATCACATTAACCTGCTTTGGGTTTGGATTCACATCACTAGGTAGACCCCAAGAGGCCTTATATTTTGTACTTCAGTAAGTTGATCCATTTGTATCTCCAGCCAGAGTGCCAAGTCATTGTTTAAAGACTATCTTTCTATTTTTGTTGCTTTTGTGCCAGTTTCTTTTTTACCTCTTTTATTTAATCAAGTTCATCCTGTATTGTATTACTGTGATTCTATTGATAGTCCTGCATCTGAACTTGTGATTTGTATTGGTTTTGATTTTGATTACCATCCATGAGAAGTTAGGATAATTTCTCCAATTCTGATTGTAAGTGTTCCTGCAATTCTAATTTGTTATGCCTCTAGCTACATAGCCCACAAAATATATGGACTCTGAATTAGCTCCACACATACTAGTTATATGATCACCTCCACAGACCATACATAACAATGATGCTTGTTGCACTTGCTAAACTTGAGGTTGGGCTTGCACTTGCCCAATTAGTAAATTTCTCAGCTTATTATTCATAGAGGCAATCTATGCTTGCAGATTAGTCATCCCACCAACCTCAAGGATTCCTGCAGTCCTCTTTACATCACTTCTATTGAACTCACCAGTCTACTCTTTATTGCTTGTTGCTTATCTATTCAATAAAAACACTAATTCATCATAATTTTTCTTCAATGCTTATCCACCTGCAGTTGAATCAAGAAACAATTTGGAGTGAATATCTGAACTTTCAATAAAAGTATGTGCTAAATTTTTTTGAGTCTGATGATAATGAGAACAACTTAGCAATAACATTCTAAATTGTTCCTAATCTTGAGGTAAGCCTTCTCCTTCTTTTTGCCTCAACCCCAAAATCTCACTTCTTAACTTAGTCGTCTTTCTAGATGGAAAGAACCTTTCGATGAATTTCTTGGTCAAGTCAGCCCATGAAGTGACAACGTTTTGTGTCTCAGCTTTAAGCCATATTTTAGCTCCCCTTAGTAATAAAAATGGAAACAATATGAGCCTCACATAATTCTATGAGACTCCTTCTGTGATTTCCATGAAATTTTAGAGATGCACCTGCGGGTTCTCATGTGATAAACCTTTAAATTTATAACACTACGGGATTCAAATCAACTTTTAAACTTAGAAACTCTGAAATTTTTTGAACTTTCCAGGAATCACGAGTCCAAACTATAAGCCGTGGACTGAATCAAGAGCCATGGAATGAGCTCGTGGAACTAGTTCTAAAGATCCATCCTCTGGTCTGAAAACCACGATCGGATTCCACGAGCCGTGGATGATTTTATGGATTGTGGAACCAGCTCGTGGAATCAAACCCGAAGGTTGTATTTTTCCCTATAAACCATAAGGGGGTTCTACGATCGTAGATGGTTCTACAGAATGTACTATTGACTCGTGAAATCATAATCCGTAGTTGATCATTTTCACTAGAAACCACGAGAGGAAACCACGAGTCGTGGTTGAGTCTACGACTTGTGGATTGGACTCGTGAAATCTGAAGTCAAAATTTTAATCCGTTTTTCTGAATTAAATTCATGGGTTATTTTTGTAATTTCTCACTCTTTTAATTCCTAAATGAGGTCATTTTGGGCAATTCTAGAAGGGCTTTAACATCAATTAGTCTAAGTCCTTTGCATGCATGGATCGATTTAAGCAAGTTGGGGTATTTGATAGCATGATTTCATGAATTTGAAGCAATTTTTTTTACCTAGTTCCTATGTTTTATGAAAGAGCATGTGGTTTTGAAATTAAACTAGTGTCGTGCAAGTTTTTATGATATGAATTATTATGCAAGGCAACACACCCGATGTACCATTAATGCTCATGAATCATTTTCTAAAAATAAGGTTTGTGAGTAGTATGAAGATCCGGGTTATGAATATGTTATGAACAAGATTTGACATCTGGATATGTCACATGTATGTGAGCCTCATGTTATATTTTAGGAGTAGTATTTAGCATCGAGCGATGAGGGTTCCAGATTACCCAAATCCAAAGCTACGTTGCCACCATAGGTTGTCTTATGTGGTTTATGACGGGATCCTTATGACATGGTTCTAACCTTGACTGGTTAGGATAACCTTTTCCAGTATGGGTGCATGACACTGGACTTCATATAGCTCATCATAGTTTATTTCGGTTAAAAGAAACTCTCGTATGACTATTTTCAAGCTATGAAGTTATATGATATTCTACTTTGAAACTTGACTTCTATTTTATGTCTTAAGCTTAGATCTTGATATCTACTCATGCTTTCTTTAATATGCATGAACTCACTTTTAAGCATGTTTTAAGTATGTTTTAAGTATGTTTTTACCATATTATTTTATAAACTCACATACTCGGTACATTCTATAGTATTGACGCATATTTTGTGCTGCATCCTATTGCTATACAGATTCAGGTTCCTTCTTTTAGGCTCGTGACTAGAGACTGTCGGCTATCCGGTGTTGATTGGTGAGTCCTCATCTTTCGTGGACTAGTATGAATCCTAGTTACTAGGCCCCCTTTATTTTAGTACTTAGAGTTAGCTAGAGTCTTGTCCTAACAACTCATTATGTCTTATATAAATGCTTTTCAGACATAGCTGGATATTGTATTTCATGTTTTGGATTTGATACTCTTAGACCTTTATCTTATATAGTGTTGGTTTGCCTACTTATATTGATTTTTATTCTGTTATGATTTAGTGTGTTTTGCCTTTGTTATGCTATACCAAGGGTTAACTTGGGACCACTTGTGATCCCGAGTCCCGTGTTATGCCTAGGGGGTAGCCTCGAGGTGTGACAAACTTGGTATCAGAGCATCAGTTTCAAATGTCTTATGGTGTCTGAAATCCACATCAAGTAGTGTTTCTTTTATGAGTGTGAAGCATGACACATCTATGAGAGGGAGGCTATGAGATATTTTAGGAAAAAAATCACTTTTTTCATGATCAACATCGTGTTATAGAGTCTACTTCTCTAACCTGATCTTTATGCATTTCATATTATGCCTCCTCGCCGTGCTATACCTCGCCGAGACAATGCCCAAAATGCTAACCCTCCAGTTTCGAACCATGTGGTCACTAATGCGGAGTTCAGGACAGCCATTCAGATGTTAGCTCATGAAATGTCCAACCAGGCCAATCCCTCAGCACCTGTTCCTGCTAACTCTCAAGGTAGGACAGTTGCGTCCAGAGTTCAAACTTCATTCGCATGAACCCACCTGAGTTCTTGGGTTCTAAGGTTGGTGAAGATCCACAAAATTTCTTGGATGATGTGAAGAAGATTTTGGAGGTGATGCAAGTTGTTGGTGTGGATGGTGTTGAGATAGCTTCCTATCAGCTCAAGGATGTGGATCACATTTTGTATACTCAGTGGAAGGATACTAGGTCTAGGGATGTGGTCTTTATGACTGGGAGTGCTTCGAGAGAGCGTTTCTTGATCGTTTTTTCCCTACGGAGATAAGAGAAGCTAAGGCCAACGAATTCATGAATTTGAGGCAGGGATCTATGTCGGTTCCAAAATATGGATTGAAGTTCACCTAACTTTTTAGGTATGCTCCAACTATGATGGTCGATCTGAGAGATCAGATGAGTAAGTTCATTTATAGAGTGTCGGACTTGGTGAAAAAGGAGTACATGTCCGCTATGCTTTTGGCGTACATGGATATTTCTAGGCTTATGACTCAGGCCCATCAAATCGAAGGGGATAACTTGAAGGAAATGACAAGGGATAACAAGAGGTCTAGATCAGAGGGTTCAAGTTTTATCCATCAGAAGTCCAGAGGAAGATACCGCTCTTCATTTCAGATGAGGTTATCAGGATACATTCATTCTTTAGCTAGTGCTCCTACTCAGGACCCCAGACCTAGGCATGATCAGTCAGGTAGAGGATCGGGTTCGCAGTCTCAGGGGAGTGTTGCAAAGGGGCCTTCCTACCCTGTTTGCAACAAGTGTGGGAAGAATCACCCGAGAGAGTGTCGTTATGGCACATGTGGATGCTTTGGGTGTGGACAGGTTGGATACATGATTAAGGATTGCCCTTCAGCCAAGAAGGGACAAGGAGGTGGCAGGACTCAGTTTATTCTGGTGGCCCCAGCAGGTCGTCCAACCCATCAGGGTGCTACTTCTGGTAGGGGTGTGTAAAAACTAGTTTAATTGATAAACTGAACCGAAAAAAATGTTATTGGTTTATCGATATCAGGTTATTGGGTTAACAATTTTTAAACGGTTTTGTAATTTTTTTTATTAGGCTATCGGTTAGGTTTTGATTTTAAGGTTTTAGTTAATGGTTAAACCGATAACCTAATAAGATTATATTAAAATTATATTTTTATTTCTAATTATATAATAGTGGCTTTAGATTTTAAATATATACCCTATTATTTTTTATATTTTATAATTGTAGTCTTAGTGATGTTGTTTTCTTTCTAAAGTGGTTGGCTTGTTGGGGTTTTATCCATCATTGTAATCTATGAATTGACTTTATTTTTCGTTTTGAGAGATTGCTACGGTTGCTATTGCATTCAAGTTTTTAACTTACCAAGAAAGAAAATAAGTTTATTTTAGTTGTAACATATTTGAATTTGCTTATTCTTGTAATTTGTGTACATTTTTATGCATAAAGGTAGTGTACACATATATGAACAAATAAAAATAAGAGAAAGTAAAAAAATTATAGGAGTATTTTCTTATCGGTTAAACCAAAAATTGAACCGTTAAGGACTAAAAATAGATAAATCGAAAATCAATAATGAATATATTATTGGTTTAGTTATCGTTTTTGAATGTTTACAAACCAAAAACCGATAAATCGAACCAATAATACCCAAAAATGAACAGAACTGACCCAGGTGCACACCTAGCTTCTGGTTCGGGTGGTGGTCAGTGATGTGCCGATATTCTACGACACATTTGACTCCTTTAACTAAGAATAATCGTAAGTTTTCAAGCAACCATTATTGGTTTTGATGGTATTTGTGTTGTACTTGCATGAAAGTGAACAAAAATGGAAAATGATGAAAAATGATGAAAAGGGACTCACTGTTTTGTGTGACGACTCACCTAAAGAGTCACCATAGCCTTGGAGAACTGTCAGGTCAAGCCACCATGAAAGATAGTCCAAAAGAAGCCACTGGTTAGGAGTGACGACTCCACCTGACGAACTGTCAACATCTTGATGAGTCGTCACCCTAACCACCACGCCAAAGCAGAAGTCCCAGTTCACTGATTAGAGTTGACGAATGCCTTGATAGATCATCACAATGGCGATGAGTTATCACAATGACCTGTCAAGATGAAGCAGAGATGGCAAGTTTACTTGTTCCTGGTGACGACTCACCTGATGAGTCGTCACAAGGTTGACAAATCTCTAAGTCAACCCGTCAAGTTGAAGCGAGCAGTCCGAGTTCTATTTTTGGAATTTTATTTCCTAGGATACTATAAATACCCAGTGTTATGGTTAATTTTAGGTGATTGATTGGATATTTCTTTCTTCGATTTTGGACAAGTTTGAATGTAGAAAACAATACCTACGTTTCTTCTTCCTCAATCTATTGCTCTTGGGAATTATTTGGCTCATTGTTCTAGGATAAATTGAAGTGATTTTCATACTATTTGTAAGAATATTTCTCTTATTATGAATATCTTTGTCTTCTCTTCATCTCAAAGCATGAGTAGCTAACTTCCCACAACTAGGGTTGTGGGAGCCACGACATAGTAACAATCTAAAGTACGTGCAATAATGAGTTTGTATTATATGCTTTACACGCTGTTAATCTTGAATTTTTACTGTTATCTAATGGTTGCAAACATTAGAACAAGCCTAGGTTTGATTTATTTGAAATAAGAGATTAAAATTGGGTAAAATAGATTAACAACAAGGATTCAGGACTTCTAACTCTCGTCTAATGATTGACGCTTTAGCAAGGTCAATCTAATTGGAGTGTTAATTGAGTTTTTGTAATTGTATCTTTTCAAGTTTGAAAGAATTGAAAAGAAAATGCGTCTATTTGGTTGAGAAATACTTAGACGTAAGAACAATTTAATTACTTCATGTGATGCATATGAAATAAACCCGGTTGAACTCTAACCCGAGGTTATTTACGAAGCCATGGTGAACACATCCCTAGATCACTCCTCATATTGATTTTTACTCATCATAATTCGTTCTTTACCATTTGAAATAACCAAGAAACAATCAAAGATTGATCATTATAAATCCCCCCATTTTCTAAAAATTATTGATTACTAGTCATCTAAATTACTAACGACTTAATTTTCACCTTATTCCCTGTGGGATTCGACCCCAACTTTTATTTAATTCTATATTTGACAATGACCGTTTATGCTTCTTAATTAAGGTGTAATTTAGGCTTAACAAATTTTGGCACCATTGCCGGGGAATACAGTTGTTTATTAAGTTTGGTGTGTTTATGTGACTCTTAGTCATATTTCCTAATTTACTTTTATTTGTTGTTTTTTATTTTTATAGGGTACAAATTTGTGCATGCCAAGTACCTGATGCTTGGGTGAACCAATATTACCTTACGACCCCGAGCTTGAGAAAACTCTAAGGCTAAATATGAATGCATAACAAGAGGCAGCAAGGCTTGCTGCAGCCCAACAACACCTGAACGCCGATAATGTGTAAGTAGATACTGCGTTAGATGATGATATTATGGCAGATAATGTCTAAAATATTGGCCCTGCAGATCAACGACCATAACAGAAGGGTAGAGGTCGACAACAGCCAAGGCAGTTTGCTTTGGATGATGATGATGATCTTGACTTGGATGGAGTTGGTGCTATGGGTGCCATTGTTCTTCCACCATTAGCGACTTGCGGTACGTTTAATATCACTAGCACGATGATCCAATTGTTAAATATGAAAGGGCTGTTTAGAAGAGTAGCTGGTGATGATCTCAACTGGCACCTGATGAATTTTGTGGGAATGTGCAAATCCTTTAAACTGTCGGGAGTGAGTCAGACGACTATCAGGCTTAGATTGTTCCCGTTGTCTCTGTCTAAATGAGGCAGAACTATGATTGACTGAGTTGACTCCTGATTCTATAACAAACTGGAGTGAGTTTAAAGGAGCTTTCCTAAAAAGGTTCTTTCCTCCCTCCAGGATGATACAGTTGAGGGATCATATTAGCAAGTTCAGGCAGCAACCACATGAGGCCTTACATGAAACCTAGATGAGGCTTAAGAAGAAGTTGACTCAGTGCCCGAACCACTAGTTTATAGATGATTTTTTGATGCAGATATTCTACAGAGCGCTGAATTCGGCTACCAAGCTGACACTTGATAATGTTGCAGGTGGATCATTCATGGGCCTCACTTTTATTGAGGCCACTACTATTCTGGATCGTCTCACCAAAACAAACAGAGCTTGGCATACCTGAGATTCAAAGGTAGCCGTTAGTACTTATGTTGTTGGTATGTCAGCTGACCAGCACAGAAAAGAGGAAGAGCGGGACCAAGACATGGCTCACCTGAAGACACAGATGGACCTGCTGACAAAGCATTTGTTAGTAGGAGGAATTGAGAAGGTAAAAGTTGTGGGTTCCAAAGGTAGAGCAGCTAAGTCAGAGTCCGATGAGGAAGCAAATTATTTGGGGGGTTTCCAGGCCAATGGCCTAAGAAACCAAGGTCGGAACTACCAGAGGACAACTATTATGAGAAGGCTGGCTACAAGGAGCGACATCAAGGAAACTGGAAAAGTAAAGCTGATAGAGGTGGGTTATATGTACCACCTAGGAACCGAGAAAGAGCTAGTAATGAGGCAATGACGTCCAAAATGGAGAACATATTGGCCAAGGTGTTGTTGAAAGTAGAATCAACTAACTCCGGGGTGAAGGAGATGAAAACTGAATTATCATTCATGAGTCAGTTAGTGGATTCACATTCCACCTCGATTAAGCAGTTAGAGCAGCATATGAGTCAACTTTTGGCATCTCTAAATCAAAGAAAGACTGGTACCTTTCCTAGTGACACCATACAAAACCCAAGGAATGATGGGAGTTGTATGACGATCACTACAAGAAGTGGTAAAACACTATCAGAATCACATCCAATAATTCTGAATCAGAAAGGAGATAGTGTTGATGATGATGAGCTAGTAGATGATGAGAATGAGGTTGAGGAGAATGTGTGTATACATGCTGAAAAATCCACCGTGGTAGAAGATTCTACTCAAGTGCTTAAGGAGAAAAGCAAGGAAGTTGAAAAACTTCCAACTCAAATACCCAAGATTCCTCCTTCATTCCCTCATAGGATCAAGAAGAAGGTGGAAGACAGCAAATTCCACAAGTTCATTTCTATGCTTAAGTAAATATCTGTGAACATCCCTTTGGTGGATGCTCTTGAGCAAATGCCTGGATATGCCAAGTTTATGAAGGACTTGATCACTAAAAAGAGGTCAGTGAGCTTTGAGCTGGAAGACAACCTTCATTATTACAGTGAGATCTCATCAAGGTCGTTGGTACAAAAGAAGGAGAATCCAGGTGCCTTTACTATCCCCTGCACTATCGGGGAGTTCAACTTTGCTAAGGCACTCTGTGATTTGGGAGCTAACATAAATTTGATGTCGCTATCTATCTATCAGTAGTTGGGCTTGGGATCCTCCAAACCGACTACTATAAGGCTACTGATGGCTGACAGATCAGTGAAGCGATCGGCGGGTATTTTATATGATGTGCTGGTAAAGGTGGGAAAATTTATATTTCTGACAGACTTCGTAATCCTGGATTGCAAGGTAGATTTTGAAGTTTCCATAATCTTGGGATGGCCCTTTTAGCGACGGGTAGAGTACTAGTGGATATGGAAAGTAATGAACTGACTTGCAGGCTATAAAGCAACCGAGAGACATGGGTGTCATCTCGGTTATTGATGTGATTATTGAATCTAAAGTAGAGATACCAATTGAGGAGAGATTCGTTATGGAGACTTTGACTGCGGTAATGATGAACTTCGATGGTGATGACATCGAAGACTATGAGGAAACAATGAAATGCTTTGGTAGGAATGGGGTCATATTCCTACGCTCCAAACAAACTAGACCTTGACCTGAAGAATCGGATGACACCTCCGGCAAAGCCTTTCATTGAAGAGGCACCGGTATTAGAGTTGAAGGAACTACCAGGACATCTCAGATATGCATATTTAGGTAATAATAACACATTGCTCGTGATTATTGCTGCGGATCTTGTAGAGTGGCAGGTAGAGGCCTTGTTGTCCATATTACGGAGATATAAGAGAGCTATTGGCTGGACCATTGTAGATAGAGGTGTACCTCAGGTTGGTTCAAATTTTTTAAATACCAAACCAAACCATTAGTGTCGGGTTTTTAAATTTATAAACCAAACCAATAAAAGTCGAATTTTTTAACCTCAGTTTTTTTGATTTCCTCGGTTTTTTTGGGTTTTTTCTGATAAAGTCTTCATATAAACATATAATTAACTTGTGCTTCAAATATTTCTTTAGTCTGAGCAAAATACAACTATCTAAGGTATTTCTTTAAAAAATAACACAAAATATATTCACTTTATTTGAAATTTATGAAGCGAGTGATGACAATAAAATATTCAACCAAAATAATAATAAAATCGCAAAGAATAAATATTGCATATTAATAAGTCATAATAAAAATAATCATAATTTAAAAATATTAAGTCATGCTAAAATAAGTTTAATAAGTATTAACTACATGACTAAATATTAAACAGAAAAATAAATTAGTTTATGTAATTATGTAAAATTAAAGAATAAATATCTAACATGATTGTCATTCCTAGTGTTGGATTGAATAATCTTTTGTTAATATTCGTACTGATTTAGGCTTTATTTGAGTTACTAATATCTATGAATTATAAAAAGACTTATTAGACCATTTGAAATTCTAAGTTTAAACTTGAAATAATATGTTGAAAGATAAAAACTATGAAAAAGTTGAAGAAATATTTATAAATTACATCATAATAAATTTTTTTATATATAAAATATTTTTAAAAATAATATATGTAATATCGGGTTGGTTCGATTCGATTTGACCTTTTTTTTATTTAAAACCAAACCAAACCAAACCAAACCAAACCAATTATAGTCGGGTTTTTTTTCCAATATCAAACCAAGTCAAACCAAACCACTAGTCAGTTTTTTTTGTGGTTTGGTTAGATTTGCAGTTGGTTTTTGATGTGCCGCCATTTTACGGCACTTTCGACTCCTTTTAACTAAGAACAATCGTACTTTTTCAAGCAACCGTTGTCATTTTTGATGTTTTTTATGTTGTATTTTCAGGAAATGGAGACAAACACGGAAACGGAAGGAAATACGAGAAAAAGAGCATTCTGGATAAGAGTGACGGTTCAGGTGACGGTCCGTCAAGGGTGTGACGGTCCGTCACCCAAACCGTCACACCAAGGCAGCATCACTGGCAGCATCACTGGTTAGCAGTGACGGTCCGTCACCCCAAGCCGTCAAGTTGAGACAGTCGCGACGCGGAATCCGAGCGTTTTTGGGATTTGTTTCCTACACTCCTATAAATACCCTATGTTAGTTTTATTTTAATGATGCATTCAATACAATAGTTCTCCCAATAATTTTAGGAGAGTTTAAGTCGAGTTTTGAGAGAGGAAAACACGCAATACACGTTTTCTTCCTCCTCAATCTTGTTCTTGATTCGTTCTTGGGATCTTTGTTTTTCTTGTTCTTGGAATAATTGAAGATTGTTTTCACTACGTTGTAAGGATCTCTTTTCTTTATTATGAACATGACTTTCTTCTATTTTTCGACAAGCATGATTAACTAAACCTCCCACAACTAGGGTTGTGGGAGCCATGGCAAACGTCGCAATATAGATTTCGGGTAGCGTTGGGTTCAATATATATGTTGTCACATTGTTACTCATTCATTATGTCACGTTTTCTAGTGGTTGCAAATATTAGAACATGCCTAGGTTTAAATTTGCTTGAGTAAAGATATTAAAACCGGGAAACTTAATTAACGATGAGGATTCGAGACTACTAACTCTCGTCTTATGATTAATGCTGTAACTAGATTAATCTACTTGATGTTTAGGATTGAAATCTAAAAGCACACCTTTTTGAGATCGAGAGAAGATAAAAGGAAATTCGTCTATTTGGTTGAGAAACGTTTAGACGATACCATTAATTCAATCACATCGTGACACGCATATGGAAAGAACCCGATTAAGCCTAGAATCGACATTGTTACCAACGCCATGGTAAACACTTCCCTAGTTTGCTCTCTCCTATTGATTATCACTCTTACATTATTGTTGTTTTTGTTCACGTTTGATCACAAAACCCCCCCTTTATTTATCGGAAACTATCGACTATCAGTCACATACTTCACTAACGACTTGAATTTGCACCGTATTCTCTTTGGGATTCGACCCCAACCTTAGTTGGGTTCTATATTTGACTACGACCGCTTACGCTTCCTAATTGGAGGTGTAGTTTGGGCGTTATCAAAAAGTGGCGCCGTTGATGTGCCGCCATTTTATGGCACTTTCGACTCCTTTTAACTAAGAACAATCGTACGTTTTCAAGCAACCGTTGTCGTTTTTGATGATTTTATGTTGTATTTTCAGGAAATGGAGACAAACACGGAAACAGAAGGAAATACGAGAAAAAGAGCATTATGGATAAGAGTGACGGTTCAGGTGATGGTCCGTCACCCAAACCGTCACACCAAGGCAGCATCACTGGCAGCATCACTGGTTAGAAGTGATGGTCCAAGCGACGGTCCGTCAAGCCTGTGACGGTCCGTCAGCCTGGCCGTCAAGTTGAGACAGTCGGTTACGCGGAATCCGGACGTTTTTGGGATTTGTTTCCTAGACTCCTATAAATACCCTATGTTAGGTTTATTTTAAGAACCAAGCTTTTACAATACGTTTTTTACAATAATTTTAGGAGAGATATTGAGCGAAACTTTGAGAGCAAGAAACACGTTTTCTCTTCTTGAATTCGTGTTCTTGATTCATTCTTGGGATCTTGGTTTTTCTTGTTCTTGGAATAATTAAAGATTGTTCTCACTACATTGTAAGGATCTCTTTTCTTTATTATGAATATGACTTTCTTTTATTTTTCTTCTAGCATGATTAACTAAACTCCCACAACTAGGGTTGTGGGAGCCATGGCAAACATCGCAATATAGATTCTGGGTAGCGTTGGGTTCAATATATATGTTGTCACGTTGTTAATCATTCATTATGTCACGTTTTCTAGTGGTTGCAAACATTAGAACATGCCTAGGTTTAAATTTGCTTGAGTAAAGAGATTAAAACCGGGAAACTTGATTAACGATGAGGATTCGAGACTACTAACTCTCGTCTTATGATTAATGCTGTAACTAGATTAATCTACTTGATGTTTAGGATTGAAATCTAAAAGCACGCCTTTTTGAGATCGAGAGAAGAGAAAAGGAAATTCGTCTATTTGGTTGAGAAACGTTTAGACGATACCATTAATTCAATCACAGCGTGACACACATATAGAAAGAACCCGACTAAGCTTAGAATCGACATTGTTACCAATGCCATGGTAAACACTTCCCTAGTTCATTCTCCTATTGATTATCACTCTTACATTATTGTTGTTTTTGTTCACGTTTGATCACAAACCCCCCCCCCCTTTATTTACCAGAAACTATCGACTATTAGTCACATACTTCACTAACGACTTGAATTTGCACCGTATTCTCTGTGGGATTCGACCCCAACCTTAGTTGGGTTCTATATTTGACTACGACCGCTTATGCTTCCTAATTGGAGGTGTAGTTTGGGCGTTATCAGTTTTGTACACCCCTAATTGCAGATATCATCGGGATTCCACCAGGTAACTGCACTCATAAGATTTAGATGGAGGATGGGTGTATGCCTACCACTGAGCATCAGCAAAGGCTAAATCTGCCAATGCAAGAAGTGGTGAAGAAGGAAATAATTAAATGGCTTGATGTTAGAGTGGTGTACCCAATTTCTGACAATAAATAAGTAAGCCCAGTTCAATATGTCCCCAAAAAGGGAGGTATGACTGTGGTGGCAAATGAGAAGAATGAGTTGATTCCATTATGACCACTCACTGGTTGGCGAGTCTGTATGGATTATCGAAAGCTTAACTCATGGACTCTGCAGGATCATTTCCCTACGCCTTTTATGGATCAGATGCTTGACAGATTGGTCGGTAGATGGTGGTATTGCATTTTGGATGGATATTCGGGGTATAAAAAAATATCCATCGCACTGGAGTATCAGGAGAAAACCACTTTCACATGCCCGTATGGAACTTTTGCCTTTAGGCGCATGCCTTTTGGCTTGTGCAATGCTCCAACAACGTTCCAGAGATGTATGATGTCCATCTTCTCTGATATGGTTGAGGATACATTAGAAGTCTTTATGGATGATTTTTCTATGGTGGGTAATGCGTTTGAAGTTTGCTTGGCTAATCTAGGTCAAGCGTTGCAAAGGTGTGAAGAAGCAAATCTTATTCCCAACTGGGAGAAATGCCACTTCATGGTGAAAGAAGGCATTGTGTTGGGGCACAAGATCTCTGTGAGAGGTACTGAAGTGGATAAAGCCAGGATTGAAGTGATTGAGAAACTACCTCCACCCATCTTAGTAAAGGGTGTTAGAAGTTTTCTTGGTCATGCAGGTTCTATAGAAGGTTTATCAAGGACTTCTCCAAGATCGCCAACCTATTATGCAAGTTGCTAGAGAAGGAGGCAAAATTTGTGTTTCATGGTGAATGCTTGAAGGCATTTGAATGCCTAAAGGAGAAGTTGGTGCCTGCGCGCATTATAGTTTCCCCGAATTGGTCCAAACCATTCGAGGTAATATATGATGCAAATGGTGTTGCGCTTGGAGCCGTCCTGGGTCAGAAGAGAGACAAATTTTTCACCCCATTTACTATGCTAGCAAGGCATTGAATGGGGCACAAAAGAATTATACAGTTACTGAGCAAGAGCTATTGGCGGTTGTTTATGCCTTTGAAAAATTTAGGGCATACCTTCTTGGCATGAGAGTTGTGGTGCACACTGACCATGCCACATTGAGGTACCTCATAGAAAAGAAATATGCCAAGCCTCGATTAATCAGATGGGTATTGTTATTGCAGGAATTTGACTTTGAATTCAAAGACCAAAAGGGCTATGAGAACCAGGTGGCTGACCATCTATCCAAGCTAGAGAATGAAGGGAAAGTGGTGGATGAGCTGGAAATCGATGATTCATTTCCGGATGAGCATGTATTGGCCGCTTTAACTTAATCTTGTGCCATGGTACGCCAATTTTTCCAATTATTTGGTTAGTGACGTGATGCCGAAAGATTTAAACTTTCACCAGAGAAAGAAATTCCTTCATGATGTAAGTAAGTATTTTTGGGATAAGCCTTATCTATTACGGTTGTGTGCTGATAACATAATCAGAAAATGTGTACCAGAAGTAGAGATGATGAGCATTTTGTAAGCCTGTCATTCTTCCCCAGTTGGTGGGCATCATGCAGGTGATTTTACCGCTCAAAAAATCTTACAATGTCGGTATCCTAGAGGTTGAGTTGTTCGATTAGTGGGGCATAGATTTCATAGGCCCGTTTGAAAGCTCTTATGGTAACCGGTACACCTTGGTAGCAGTAGATTATGTATCGAAGTAAGTAGAGGCCGTTTCTTTGGCGAACAATGAAGGGAAGACTGTGGTTGCTTTCTTAAAAAGAAATATCTTCTCTTAGTTTGGCACTTCTCGTACCATCATCAACGATGGTAGGTCACACTTTTGCAAGAAGGTGTTTTGTGCTACTTTGGCAAAGTATGGTGTGAAGAAACACAAAGTAGCCACTCCATACCATCCTCAAACCAGTGGAAAAGTAGAAGTTTCAAATCTTGAGATCAAAGAAATATTAGCGAAGTCGGTGAATGCTAATCAGAACGATTGGGCACTAAATCTTGATGATGCACTATGGACTTATCGGAAGGCATTCAAAATGCAGATAGGTATGTCTCATTACCAATTAGTTTTTGGGAAAGCTTGTCACTTGCCTATAGAACTTGAGAATAAGGCTCTTTGGGCGCTCAAGAAGTTGAATCTTAGCTGGAAAGATGCTTCAGAGTTGAGGTTGGAGCAACTGAATGAGATGGACGAGTTTCGGCTGAGAGCGTATGAGAGGGCAACTCTCTACAAGGAGAGAATGAAGTTGTATCACGACTGAAGGATTGAGAAGATGGAATTCAAAGTCGGGGACTTGGTTTTGTTGTTCAACTCAAGATTCAAGTTATTCCCCGGAAAGCTCAAGTCCAAATGGTCTGGTCCTTTCAAAGTTAGTCAAGTGTTCCTATCCGGTGTTATTGAGCTAGAAAGCAAGGATGGAGAATGTTTCAAAGTGAACGGACAGTGGGTCAAGCAGTATATAGGCTTCCCAGAAGAGGTAAACATCTTATATGTGGTGTATCTTGATGAAATCTGAGTAATCACGATACCCCAGTCGTGTCGCAATGTTAAATCAGGCGCTAAATAGGAGGCAAACCATATTTTTTTGTTGTGTACGCACTTTAGAGTAGTTTGTTTTTGGTAGAATTGGTTAATGTGTTTATTGAATGTGTACAGACAAAAAGGTACAAATGAAGACACGGTTCTGCTTAAGGTGATGGGTCCAAGTGGTGAGTCATCACATTGGTGATGGGTCATCACCTCAAATCGCCACCAAGTGGTAAAGTTTGATGAATTCTGTTTAAAGTGGTAGCTTGTTGTGATGAACCACCACAATTGTGATGATTCGTCACAATAAACCACAAAATTTGGTACCTAAAATGAGCTTCACTGTTCTAGTTGATGACTCAGGTGACGAGTCATCAGCTCTGCGATGAATCACCATAAAATCCACCAAGTGGCACCCTAATGCTATGCCCATTGGTTAAGCTGGCGGCTCATGCGATGAGTTGCCAGCTTCTTGATGAATCGTCACTCGACCCACCAACCAAGTAAGTTCTCTTCTCTTTATTTTGACCCGAACTGACCTAAATCCTAAAACCCTGAGCCCAAACCAGCTCGATGAAAATTTAAACCCCAATTAGAGGAAACCCATTTCAATTTGAAATGATTTCTTATCCCTTTTCCCTCTCACAGTCAACTTCCCCAAGTTTCCTTAATCACAAACACCCGTTCCATCCCCCCACAATACTCCTTCCATTCACCAAGAATATATCACGCTTCTCCTCCCTGTGAAATCCCATTTTCTAATAATTGGTCAAAGTTTGGGTTGAGTTTGTGTGTTGTATTGCTCAAAGCTAGGAACAAGGTCTTCCAAATTAATCTTTGAGCAAAAGGTATGATCCTAACTCCTCCACTTAAATTAGTTTATCAAGTTTTGAATCAAAAGAAGAGCAAAAAGTGATATTTGAAATTGTGAGGTGTTGGCTTTTGTGTGTTGTTGGGCGTAGTTGTTGTTGTTGTTGGTTTGTGTTTTAAAAAATTGATGTTTAAAAAGAGACCTGGGTGAATTCTGAGTATCCCAATGTGTGAACAAATGTTTATAATGGTGTGGAATTGAAATCATATCCCAATAGAGATTTGCAAAGTGCTAATGAGCATAAGGTGTTTGTAAAAATACCTCAAATAATCAGGAAAGGCACTGGTCAACTGTGACGACTGGCTTGATGACTCATCACCACGGTGGTGACTTGTCAACCCAAGACATCATAGGAGAATAAAATAGGCCTGATGCCACTTTTAAGCTGACGGTTGGTGTGACAAGTCGTCACACCTGTGGAGACTCGTCATCCAAACTGTCACCTTAAAACAGTGAGTTTATTGTTTTGTTTTCCTTCTCTGATGTACTCTAACTTATTTCCCTTGCAGGTACAATGGATCCAAAGTTACAACCAAGTCATGGCGGGGAACAAAAATGAAAAGAAAGGCTAGCCCCACACGGGGACTAGTAGATGAGCTGGATAGCAAAGATGAGGCAACTGATGCACCAGCCTACCAGACTAGGCTATCAAAAAAGAAAAAGACTCAGGTCTCCTAGTCTGAGGAGGAACTGGGTCATTTAGCGGTGAAACTGGTAGTGCTAGTGCTAGTGATGGGAGTGATAGCTCGAGCTCCAGCACAAATGATAATAGTGGTACTGAGGCCACTAGGAATCCCGAGAAGGCACCAAGGGGCACCAGTTCATTCAAGTGCAAGACCATAAATCTTCGGGAATTAATACGGTGGGAACTTGAGGGTGTCGAGAAGCATTATTTAGATGGTCTCCTCCCAATCGAGGAACCACAGAAGGCCTATTACTAAGGAAGTGCAGATCATGACTACTGACCTTCTAGAATACCCGGTTATTGAGAGGTAGTTTCAGAGGTATCAGCTAGAATGGATGAGCAAACCTCCAGAAGTTTACTATCCAGCATTAGTGCATGAATTTTATGCTATCTACTTGGTATGTCTAGAGAGAAGGGTTAAGAAGGGAAAGAATCTTAAAGACACCCCTATCTTGAACAGTATCCCAGTTAGAGGTCGACAGGTGGATTTATCAGAGAGGACAATCAACAGGTTGCTCTTTCGTCTAGAATTCCCCCCTGTAGCCAGCACACCTGAGTTTGCGGACAAAATAAGCATGACTCAAGAACAAAGACCGTGGCTTGCTAGAATATTGACTGAAGGTGCACCTTCGTGGATGAACAAAAAGGAAATAATAGCCAAATAAGCATTGCACTTTATAGCAAAATTCTGGTGAGCCATTGTGAGACTCTGGCTCATGCCTACAGGTGGGGATGCAAATCTAGACAAAATAAGGGCAGTATTGGTTGCAAGCGTGATAGTGGGGTATGATCTGAACTTCGGCCATATCATTGCCGATGAAATGCATGAAAGAGCTTTCAAGGTTATATCTTCACTACCATTTTCGTGCCTCATAATAGAATTATGCAAGCTTGGGGACGTGCCAATATTGAGTGGCATCAATATTGAGCTGGCAGCTTTCTCGAAGCAAAACATTCACAAGACAAGGGATGACTCAAAATATGAGTTGAGAGTTCTAAGCCACAAGTTTTCTAGGCACAAACCCCTACCACCTCAGAGGCTGCGGATACCCATCAGGTAGAGTGTAACACCCCAGAAATTCTAAGCTAAATCTGAACCATTCTTCATGTGTTATTAGATCCGAACTAGATAAATTTTCTATGTATCTAAGTAATAAGACTTATTATGAAGTTTTAAAGGTGTATTAGATATGAATTAGTGTCATAAAGAACCTCTAGCTCAAAGTTGAGTGGAAAGCTTCCTTACCGGTTGAGTTTTAGTGTTAGATATTTCAAGGGTCCAATTCAAAGGACCATAACTCCTAAAATATAAAGAGTTAGGTGGACTAGTACTCCCCAAATTAAAGGACTTTGAATCTTCTTTCCAACGCCACCGAACGTGCCTTCATACGAGTCCAGAGTAAAACGTTATCAGTTTTTTACTACAGGGTGTCTGTCTGTCAAAATGACAGACAACAACTACGAGAAGGTTCCACGAATCGTGGAAGTTTCCACGAATCGTGACCAACTCGTGGAAATCCATTTTTTACCTGGAAATGGCGAGAAGGTTCCACGGGTCGTGGAAGTTTTCACGGGTCATGAAACCAACTTGTGGAAATCAGTCCAGAGCCGTGAAAAGTCCCTTGGAACCACGACTTCCATTCTACGAACCGTGATTCATTCCACGGGCCATGATTTGTGTCCGTGGAAGCCTTTGACAAAATTTTCTGAAGTTTTTAAATTCTTTTCCAAGGGGTATTTTTGTAATTTCCTACTCTTTTAACTCCTAAGTTAAGTCATTTTGGGTAAATTAGAAGGGGTTTTATTCTCACTTAAGCCTAGGTTCTCTTCCATTCTCTAAATTAAGTTCCAAGAGAAGAAAAGGGTCTCCATTCTCCAAGCTTCAAGCTATGGCTTCCATCTTCAAGTCTCTATCCTCAAGTCCCAAGTTAGGAAAGCTTCAATCAAGGTATGTGTGTCTTTAACAATGAGTTTCATTCACCCTTGTGCCCAAAATCCCCAATCCTTATGTTGAATTATGAACTTATGAAATTAGGGTTTTCATCTAAAATTGGGGAAAGTTTATGAAATCAGTTTCTATGTTTAAACTCATGGCTTTCTATTGATTATTCATGATTTGATTATGATTCTCTTTTTGGTTTTAAAATCCCAAGCATGGAAGTTGATTTCTAGCATGAAACTATAAAATTACATGTTTTCAAGAAAAACTTGGCATGATTAGATATCATGGCCTTTATGTATTTATGAAATTGCATGACTAATCTTTCAAGTATGAATTTAGAAATAAAAGCATGTTTTGAATTATGGCTATGCTAAGCTTTATGAACTATGATATGAAAGTTGCATGATACCCGATGTGTTTTCATGCTTTATGAATAAGATTTGGCATGAGAGTATGCCCTTACGAAATTATGAGCTATATGTGCATGTTTTGGGAGTAGTATTTAGCACCAAGTTGGACGGGGTGAGAGTACCCTTAGTCCCAGAAACTACGTTGCCAGCGTAGGTATGATTATGATATGATATGTGCCTTTGAGGCTTGTGAGAGTGGATTCACGTCTTTATGTATGGTGTCCTTGCCTTAGCGGGGCATATGACAACTTTGCCAACTAGGGTTATATAGTTGGGTATGGTGAATTGTTCCTTTGCAAGGTCCAAAGTCAACTTTGCTAACTAGGGTTATATAGTTAGATTCTATGTAGCTCACATGGTCTAGTGTCGATTATAAAAAACTCTCGTAACAAAGTTTTATACATCAAGTTATCTATTTCATGACTTAAGCTTTACTTATGATATTTTCCCATAGAAGCTAGTTTTCATGAAAAGATTGTATTGACTCCTTGGTTTTAGATTTCAGACTTACCATTTATGACTTATGATTTAATTATGTTTTCATCTTATGATATTGCATTGAGTCCTTACATTACAGATTTTACTATTATCATATGATTTCAGCTTCAAAGATATTTTAAGCATGTTTTATCATAATTATGCATGATCTCAGTTTTAAGCATGCTTCCAAGTATATTTCATCATATCACATGCATATCTCACATACTCGGTACATCCTATAGTACAGACACATATTTGTGTTGCATCCTCTTGATGATGCAGACTCAGGTTCCCTCCCTCAGGCACGTGGCCAGAGACCACAGGCTATTCCAGTCAGTGTTGGTGATTCCTCATTATTCAATGGCTAGTTATGATCTTAGTATTTTGTATGTTTGTTTACTTTCGTACTTTGAGTTAGCTAAGGTCTTGTCCTAGTAACTCTTTATGTCATGTAGAGGCTTTTCAGACATAGACAGTATTCGAGTTTCTCTTTTTGATTACGTTTCTTATTGACTTCATTATTTATGGATTGGGTTGCCTAGCTTTCTATTTATGCTTCCGCTATGTTTCCTCGTGTATGCCTATGTTATGCTATGACCAAGGGTTAACTTGGGGCACTTGTGGTCCCGAGTCCCGTGTTATGTCTAAGGGGTAGCCTCAGGGCATGACAAACTTGGTATCAGAGCATCAGGTTCAAGAGTCCTAGGGTGTTTAAAAGCTGCATTAAGTAGAGTCTCTTTCATGAGTGTGAAGCGCGCCATACTTATGAGAGAGAGGCTACGAGGTGTCTTAGGAAAAACTTAGCTTCTTTCATGTTCAATATCATGCGATAGAGTTTAACTCTATTTATTCTCCAAATTTATGCGTTGTCCCAATTCCACTTGCTTTACCTCATATTTACGGTGCTAGAAGTAGTAAATCTCAGATTATCTCTTAGCGAGATGCTCTCAGATCCTCTTTCAGAACCTTGTTACTAATTATTCCGTAAGAGGGGAAAATGTGTACCTAGATCCTTGGGTAGTGTGTCCACCCGATGGATGTTGTATTGTAAGACATTAGTAGTAGAATGAACCTAGTGCCAGAAATATGAAGTCAGAAGAATGGTAGCCTAGATAGGGGACTGATAGTTGATTCGAGTATGTATTTAGAGTTGTGTTTTACTAGATGGGTAATAGGATGATAGTATGAGAGTGAGAATGATAGTTTTGTGGTATTTTCTGGTAGGCTTGGTATAGTGTATGCAAGAGTTTAAGTGATGAGTTGCAGCAAGTGTGAATGTGTAGGAATGATATATATATGTGAGTTAGAGAAGGATAGGCAATTTTCAGCCTCTCGGTATAGGCTTTAACACATTTGATTTGGTAGATAGTAGAAAGAGAGAGTTGGGAGTTAGAACCATGTAAGCTTGACATGTATTTGCAAGGGATAGGTTGGAAGTTATTGAGTGTGATATGTACAACCCTTATATAAGATAGAAAGGTTGAGGTCAAGATTTTTAGGTAGGGGTCATCCTTAGACTATAGAAGAAAGTGTATATTCAGATTAACTCCTAGAGTAATGTTTGCTCTATTAGATTAAAATGATCATAAATCCGTTTATAGGTTAGCGAGAGGTCCACAAACTTAGAACATAGCATGAATCTAAGGGGGAGATGGTGAGATATAGAATCATTCAGATTTTGGAGACTCGGGTAGTGATGCTAATGGGTGTCAGAATGAAGTTAGGAGGGATGCAGGGACTTATTTCTATCCTAGAACCGTAAGTATACTTCTCTCATTACAACACCCCATTCATGTCATGTATTCCAGTGCCATGTTCTTAATTCAAATTCACGGACTTCATGTAGATTCACATCCATACTCAACTCCAAGAATAAACAAAAATTGCTCCAGATAGAATTCCAATCATACTCTATGATTCTACGAATTCTAGCTTTACACCATGATACTTGTCATATATGAAAGCTCATGTGTCACACTATGCTCAGTCTACATACTCAGTTCTCAAGATATGCCTTAATGGCTAATGAAATCATGCTACATCATATATATGCTCATACCAGATTTGTCTAATAATTCATGCTTGTGATATCCTTATTCTAACCATGCTTTGTGTGTCCAGGATGTGAGACACTCATGCCTTTTTCTCTTGACTTCTCAAACCCCACCTTGGGTGGCTAGATCAAACTAAGTATAAGTCAAGACCGATCAGTATTCCTTCATTCGTTATGCTCATGCTCCCACTCTATTCTCTCAGTGATCTTGGCTTGTGTTGTCATAATTGTTAGTAGAGGAAGCTAAGTAGTAGCCTAGATGGGAAGTAGTAGTTTGTAAGCATGGAAGAAAAGTTAGGTGAGGATTATTCATGTGAAATAGTTAGATAAGAAATTTTGTATGTCTCTTTGTTGAAGTTTTTCAAGTTCAGCTCCTAGATATGCTAGGAAGAGAGGAGAAGTCATGGATAGTATGAGCTACAAACCATAGGGTGATCATAGTGATAGGCTTAAAAGTCATGATGAAATACATGTGGGATTTTGCTTTGTGTTCCTAGTGACCCATTGATTAGAGCTCAAGCTTAGTTGATTTTCGTGATAAGGAGGAATGTCATTCTTGGGAGGTAATTCTGGATGTAAGAGATTTAGTCAAGATAGGCTTGAACATAGTGAAAGTAGGTAGTTAGACTCAGACCTTAGTATTCAGAAGAGTTAGTGTTGTCGAAAGATGTTTCTAAGCTTAAGAGTTGTCAATCGTAGTGATTAAGGCGAGAATAGTCTTTTCTTACTCTTAGCACAAGGTGCCCATATCTTAGGTCCAATAACTTCAACTTGCAAGAACGCTAGACTCCTCATATCATATCAGTTCAGACCTATCGATAATCATTCCAAAGGTTAGAAGGCCCTACATTCAGTTTAGTCCAAGGTAGTAATTTGAATTTAAAAGAGAATGGTTTCCTTGTATAGTTACCCCTCTCAGTTTGACCTTTTTTTCAGTTATCTATAATTTCTAAGAATGCACTCGTTCCTTATGAGTTTCAACTGAGACACTACTCTTAATCCAGATCAGTTATTATGTTAGCCATTCAGTCTCATACAACATCAGTTGTTCTCATGCCCTCAGTAGGCTTACATGCCTCATGAATTCAGCTCAGTTTCTAATTCAGTCAGAGATCAGCTATCATGTAAATACTTCAGCTTTTAAAACTCAGTTGATGGGATTTCAACCCTTTCCCCCTCCACTCTCAACTTAGAAGTCTTCATTCGAGGATGAATGATCCCAAAGGGGAGATATTGTAACACCCCAAAAATTCTAAGTCAAATCTGAACCGTTCTTCATGTGTTGTTAGACCTGAACTAGATAAATTTTCTATGTATCTAAGTATTAAGACTTATTCTGAAGTTTTAAAGGCGTATTAGATATGAATTAGGATCACAAAAAACCTCTAGCTCAAAGTTAAGTTGAAAGCTTCCTTACCGGTTGAGTTTTAGTGTTAGATTTTTCAAGGGTCAAATTCAAACGATCATAACTCCTAAAATATAAATAGTTAGGTAGCCTAGTACCCACTAATTTAAAGGCCTTTGAATCTTCTTTCCAACTACACCAACCGTGCCTTAATACGAGTCCGGAGTAAAAAGGTTATCAGTGTTTTACTATAGGGTATCTGTCTGTCAAAATAACAGACAGCAACCACGAGAAGGTTCTAAGAATCGTGGAAGTTTCCACGAGTCGTGAAACCAACTCGTGGAAATCAGTTTTTTACCTGGAAATCACGAGAAGGTTCCACGGGTCATAGAAGTTTCCATGGGTCATGAAACCAACTCATGAAAATCAGTCCAGAGCCCTGAAAAGTCCCTTGGAACCACGACTTCCATTCCATGGACCGTAATTCATTCCACGGGCCGTGATTTGTGTCCGTGGAAGCCTTTGTCAAAATTTTATGAAGTTTTTAAATACTTTTCCTATGGGTATTTTGGTAATTTCCCACTCTTTTAACTTCTAAGTTAAGTTATTTGGGGAAAATTAGAAGAGGCTTTATTCCCACTTAGCCTAGGTTCTCTTTCATTCTCTCAATTAAGTTCCAAGAGAAGAAAAGAGTCTCCATTCTCCAAGCTTCATGCTAAGATTCCATCTTCAAGTCTCCATCCTCAAGTCCCAAGTTAGGAAAACTTCAATCAAGGTATGTGGGTCTTTAACAATGGGTTCCTTTCACCCTTGTGCCCCAAATCCCCAATCCTTATGTTGAATTATGAACTTATGAAATTAGCGTTTTGATCTAAAATTGGGGAAAGTTTATGAAATCAGTTTCTATGTTTAAACTCATGGCTTTCTATTGATTATTCATGATTTGATTATGATTCTCTTTTTGATTTTAAAAGCCCAAGCATGGAAGTTGATTTCTAGAATGAAACTATAAAATTGCATGTTTTCAAGAGAAACTTGGCATGATTAGATATCATGGCCTTTATGTATTTATGAAATTGCATGCCTAATCTTTCAAGTATGAATTTAGAAATAAAAGCATGTTTTGAATTATAGCTATGCTAAGATTTATGAACTATGATATGAAAGTTGCATGATACCCGATGTGTTTTCATGCTTTATGAATAAGATTTGGCATGAGAGTACGCCCTTACAAAATTATGAGCCATATGTGCATATTTTGAGAGTAGTATTTAGCACCGAGTTGGACGGGGTGAGAGTACCCTTAGTCCCAGAAACTACGTTGCCAGCGTAGGTATGATTATGATATGATATGTGCCTTCGAGGCTTATGAGAGTGGATTCACGTCTTTATGTATGGTGTCCTTGCCTTAGCGGGGCATAGGACAACTTTGCCAACTAGGGTTATATAGTTGGGTATGGTGACTTGTTCCTTGGCAAGGTCCAAAGTCAGCTTTGCTAACTAGGGTTATATAGTTAGATTCTATGTAGCTCACATGGTATCATGTCGATTATAAGAAACTCCCGTAAGAAAGTTTTATACATCAAGTCATCTATTTCATTACTTATGCTTTACTTATGGTATTTTCCCATAGAAGCTAGTTTTCATGAAAATATTGGATTGACTCCTTGCTTTTAGATTTCAGACTTACCACTTATGACTTATGATTTAATTATGTTTTCATCTTATGATATTGCATTGAGTCCTTACATTACAGATTTTACTATAATCATATGATTTCAGCTTCAAGGATATTTTAAGCATGTTTTATCCCAATTATGCATGATCTCAGTTTTAAACATGCTTCCAAGTATATTTCATCATATCACATGCATATATCACATACTCGGTATATCCTATAGTACTGACGTATATCTGCGCTGCATCCTCTTGATGATGCAGACTCAGGTTTCCTCCCTCAGGCATGTGGCTAGAGACCACAGGCCATTCCAGTCAGTGTTGGTGAGTCCTCATTATTCTAGGGCTAGTTATGATCTTAGTATTCTGTATGGTTGTTTACTTTCGTACTTTGAGTTAGCTAGGGTCTTGTCCTAGTAACTCTTTATGTCATGTAGAGGCTTTTCAGACATAGATAATATTCGAGTTTCCCTTTTTGATTACGTTTCTTATTGACTTCATCATTTATGGATTGGGTTGCCTAGCTTTCTATTTATGCTTCCGCTATGTTTCCTCGTGTATGCCTATGTTATGCTATGACCAAGGGTTAACTTGGGGCACTTGTGGTCTCGAGTCCCATGTTACGTCTAGGGGGTAGCCTCGGGGCGTGACAAACTTGGTATCAGAGTATCAGGTTCAAGAGTCCTAGGCTGTCTGAAAGCTGCATTAAGTAGAGTCAATTTCAAACGATCATAACTCCTAAAATATAAATAGTTAGGTAGCCTAGTACCCACTAAATTAAAGGTCTTTGAATCTTCTTTCCAACTCCACCAACCGTGCCTTAATACGATTCTGGAGTGAAAAGTTATCAGTGTTTTACTACAGGGTATATGTCTGTCAAAATGACAGACAACAACCACGAGAAGGTTCTACGAATCGTGGAAGTTTCCACGAGTCGTGAAACCAACTCGTGGAAATCAGTTTTTTACCTGAAAATCACGAGAAATTTCCACGGGTCATGGAAGTTTCCACGGGTCATGAAATCAACTCATGAAAATTAGTCCAGAGCCTTGAAAAGTCCCTTGGAACCACGACTTCCATTCCACGGACCATGATTCATTCCACGGGCCGTGATTTGTGTCCGTGGAAGCCTTTGTCAAAAATTTTTGAAGATTTTAAATTCTTTTCCCAGGGGTATTTTGGTAATTTCCCACTCTTTTAACTTCTAAGTTAAGTCATTTTGGGAAAATTAGAAAGGGTTTTATTCCCACTTAGCCTAGGTTCTCTTCCATTATCTCAATTAAGTTCCAAGAGAAGAAAAGAGTCTCCATTCTACAATCTTCAAGCTAAGGATTCCATCTTCAAGTCTCCATCCTCAAGTCCCAAATTAGGAAAACTTCAATCAAGGTATGTGGGTCTTTAACAATGGGTTCCTTTCACCCATGTGCCCAAAATCTCCAATTCTTATGTTCAATTATGAACTTATGAAATTAGGATTTTGATCTAAAATTGGAGAAAGTTTATGAAATTAGTTTCTATGTTTAAACTCATGGCTTTCTATTGATTATTCATGATTTGATTATGATTCTCTTTTTGGTTTTAAAATCCCAAGCATGGAATTTGATTTCTAGCATGAAACTATGAAATTGCATGTTTTCAAGAGAAACTTAGCATGATTAGATATCATGGCCTTTATGTATTTATGAAATTTCATGGCTAATCCTTCAAGTATGAATTTAGAAAGAAAAGCATGTTTTAAGTTATGGCTATGCTAAGCATTATGAACTATGATATGAAAGTTGCATGATACCCGATGTGTTTTCATGCTTAATGAATTAAGATTTGGCATGAGAGTTTGTCCTTACGAAATTATGAGCTATATATGCATGTTTTGGGAGTAGTATTTAGCACCGAGTTGGATGGGGTGAGAGTACCCTTAGTCCCAGAAACTACGTTGCCAGCGTAGGTATGATTATGATAAGATATGTGCCTTTGAGGCTTATGAGAGTTGATCCACATCATTATGTATGGTGTCCTTGCCTTAGCGGGGCATAGGACAGCTTTGCCAACTAGGGTTATATAGTTGGGTATGGTGACTTGTTCCTTGGCAAGGTCCAAAGTCAGCTTTCCTAACTAGGGTTATATAGTTAGATTCCATGTAGCTCACATAGTCTCATGTCGGTTATAAGAAACTCCCGTTAGAAAGTTTTATGCATCAAGTTATCTATTTCATGACTTAAGCTTTACTTATGGTATTTTCCCACAGAAGCTAGTTTTCATGAAAAGATTGTATTGACTCCTTGCTTTTAGATTTCAGAATTACTACTTATGACTTATGATTTGATTATGTTTTCAGCTTATGATATTGCATTGAGTCCTTACATTACAGATTTTACTATTATCATATAATTTCAGCTTCAAGAATATTTTAAGCATGTTTATCACAATTATACATGATCTCAGTTTTAAGCATGCTTCTAAGTATATTTTATCATATCACATGTATATATCACATACTCGGTACATCCTATAGTACTGACACATATTTGCGCTGCATCCTCTTGATGATGCAGACTCAGGTTCCCTTTCTCAGGCACGTGGCTAGAGACCGAAGGTCATTCCCATCAGTGTTGGTGAGTCCTCATTATTCGAGGGCTAGTTATGATCTTAGTATTCTGTATGGTTGTTTACTTTCGTACTTTGAGTTAGCTAGGGTCTTATCCTAGCAACTCTTTATGTCATGTAGAGGCTTTTCAGACATAGACAGTATTCGAATTTCCCTTTTTGATTACGTTTCTTATTAACTTCATCATTTATGGATTGGGTTGCCTAGCTTTCTATTTATGCTTCCGCTATGTTTCCTCGTCTATGCCTATGTTATGCTATGACCAAGGGTTAACTTGAGGCACTTGTGGTCCCGAGTCCCATGTTATGTCTAGGGGGTAGCCTCAGGGCATGACATACAGAGTTACCTTTTGCTATCTTTGACCCACAGACTGCACAGACCACCCTCGATACTCCCAGTGTGGCTACTGTCGAGAGTTTTGACACCGCTTCGAGGCCTCCTCTACCACCAGAGTACCACATGAATCCGCAAAATTTTGCAAAGATGGTACAAAAACAAAAGTAGCTTGATAAGCAAATTTTAGCTTGGACTAAATTGTTCAAGCCAACGATGGATGCTGCCATTAAGGAGGCTCTGAAGACGTATAAGGGGTTACATGCCAGGATTGATTCCATGGAGAATCATATGGATGCTAGGATGAATGAAATGAGTATCCTGAACCTAGACAAGTTTGATGCTGAGCTTCTAAAGGTAAAGGCTGATGTCACCGCCCTCCAGCAATGGCAAGCCCTTTATGACCAGACTCAAAACTTGGCTGAATTGGAGAAGGATTCCATGATCGTGGATTTGTTGGGATGACCTTTGGGGATTGAGTAACCATAAACAGGTGAGAGTGGTGTAAAAATGTCGAAGAAGATGAAGCACAAAAAGAAAATACCAGAGGAAAAGGAATTGAAAATTGCACGACAACAGTCTATACTGGATGAGAGATTGTGACATGAGAGAGTAAGTGCCCAAAATGCTAGGGAATCTTCTAGTGCAGCACTCGAGACTAGAGAGACTGCGACTGTAGATGAGTCGAGCATGCCGACTGACACCAATGTTACTATTTCTACCTCGGAGACCCCTGCGGTTTCTGCTATTGTTCCAGACTCCAAAGCCTAGGCTTTACAGGTATATCTATCCTTATAATGCATATTTGATTTCTTTAGCATTGAGGACAATGCTTGATTATTTTGATAGGGGTAGGGGTATCTATGAGTCACCATCGAGGGTTTTTGTTGTCGTGTTTCTTTTCTCTCCGGTGTGCTATCTAGTAGAACCAGCATGTTTAGGTTATCGATTAAATTTTGTTTGTGTTGTGTTTTGGTGTCTATAGAAAGCATGGCATTTTGCAAGATTGAAATAAAAAGGATTCCCCTTCGAAAATTGATTTTGTACTTGTGTTTGAAAGGATTAACTGTTCTGGATCCATAAATGTCATTGAGTGTATGTGATTGGAATAATTGTGCTTCAGCCGAGTTATTGTTTTGATAGTTGGTAGTGGTATGGTTTCTTGGTGCCAAGTGTGTGTGAGCTTATTGTCATAAATTCTTACTCTGTGTATGCATCTAGAACTTGCCCGGCCTATTCTGTGAAGTTTGAAGTTAGTTGCTTAGGAAAGGATCATAGGACCTTTTTGTGTGCAGTCCACTTAGCCTAAAGGACCATCCAAATATAAATAATCCCTTTGATCCCTGTTTGAGCCAAAGTTGACCTCGTTCTTTCAATAACCTGTCACCTTCCCTTTTTAACCTTGAATCTCTGTTTTGGCCATGGTCCCTCCTTGGACATCGTGCACCTCAACTCAGGCAACTAGCCTAAGTTGAGGGTAGCTAATGTAGAGGTACATGATAAGAAAAATGGGATTATTTGAAAGATTGGTTGTTGTTGGGATATAAAGTGCAGGTGTGTGCCAAATAAAAAGATAGAAAAAGAAATGAAAAAAAAAAATGAAAAAGAAGTGAAAAAATAATAATCAAGCTAAGAATGTCGTACCTGTAACTAGAAATAAGAAAATCAAAGGTGAATAAGAGTGGGTGGAATAAGTTTGAGTGGAAATGATAGGGTGATGGTTTCAAGAAGGGTTTAGTCACTATTCCCCAAATGCATCCTACCTGCACCCGAAGCCTCATTACATGCCAAAGAAAATCCTGTAGTGATCCTGAGCAACCTTCTGAAAAATTGAAGTAGAATAGCAAGGGCAAGCCTATAGTATCGCATGTGCATTGTTTGAAATAGTTTGTAAGAGTGAGCGTCTTAATTAGTCCCAAATCTTATGTGTGGGACTTCTTTGTGGTGAGGGCACCAAAATTTTTGTATTATCTATTGGTTGTTGGGGTAACTTCTTTGTGTGTATGTAGAATATTTTATCATATTAGAATGACGTGTTTGGATCCTTACAAGTTAACTTTTCAAACATTTATGTAGTACCGGGGGGCTTGATTTAAGTTGATTAAACTGTTGAATGGCCATGGATTTCTAGAGGCATGTTGTTTATTTTCATTGTTGAGTCAACTGTTTTGTTTTTGTTATCATATTTCTTGAGGACAAGAGAACGTTTTAAGTTGAGAGTGTTGATGTGTCTGCATTCTACGACACATTTGACTTCTTTAACTAAGAATAATCGTATGTTTTCAAGCAACCATTGTTGGTTTTGATGGTATTTGTGTTGTACTTGAAGGAAAAGTGAACAAAAATGGAAAAGGATAAAAAATGATGAAAAATGACTCACTATTTTGCGTGACGACTCACCTGAAGAGTCACCACAGCCTTGGAGATCCATCAGGTCAAGCCACCAAGAAAGACAGTCCAAAATAAGCCATTGTTTAGGAGTGATGACTCCACCTGACAAACCGTTAACCTCTTGACGAGTCGTTACCCTAACCACCACGCCAAGGCAAAAGTGCCAGTTCACTGCTTAGAGTTGATGAATGCCCTAACAGATCATCACAATAGCAATGAGTCATCACAATGACTTGTCAAGATGAAGCAGAGATATAAAGTTCACTGGTTCCTTGTGATGACTCACCAGATGAGTCATCACAAGGTTGACGAATCTCCAAGTCAACCCGTCAAGTTGAAGCGAGTAGTCTGAGTTTCTATTTTTGGAATTTTATTTCCTAGGCTACTATAAATTCCTAGTGTTAGGGTTAATTTTAGGCGATTGATTGGATATTTCTTTCTTCGATTTTGGATGAGTTTGAACGTAAAAAACAATACCTACATTTCTTCTTCCTCAATCCATTGCTCTTGGGAATTATTTAGCTCATTGTTCTAGGATAGAATGAAGTGATTTTCATACTATTTGTAAGAATCTTTCTCTAGTTATGAATATTTGTGTCTTCTCTTCATCTCAAAGCATGAGTAGCTAACTTCCCACAACTAGGGTTGTGAGATCCATGGCATAGTAAGGATCTAAAGTATGTGTGATAATGGGTTTGTATTATATGCTTTACACATTGTTAATTTTGCATTTTTACTATTTTCTAATGGTTGCAAATATTATAACAAGTCTAGGTTTGATTTGCTTGAAATAAGAGATTAAAACCGAGTAAAATAGATTAACAACAAGGATTCGGGACTTCTAACTCTCGTCTAATGATTGACGCTTTAGCAAGGTCAATCTACTTGGAGTGTTAATTGAGTTTTTGTAATTGTATCTTTTCAAGTTTGAAAGAATTAAAAAGAAAATGCGTCTATTTGGTTGAGAAACACTTAGACGTAAGAACAATTTCAATTACTTCGTGTGATACATATGAAATAAACCCGATTGAACTCTAACCCGAGGTTGTTTACGAAGCCATGGTGAACACATCCCTAGTTCACCACTCATATTGATTTTTACTCATCATAATTCATTGTTTACCATTTGAAATAACCAAGAAACAATCAAAGATTGATCATTATAAATCCCCCAATTTTTCGAAAATTATTGATTACTAGTCATCTAAATTACTAACGACTTAATTTTCACTTTATTCCCAAGGGATTCGACCCCAACCTTTGTTGGGTTCTATATTTGACAATGATCACTTATGCTTCTTAATTGAGGTGGAATTTAGGTGTATCAATCAGTGCTAGAACCGTCTCTATGCTATGTCATCTCACCAGGATCAGAAGAGTTCCCAGATATTGTTACTGGTATGTTTAAAGTCTTCTCTTTTGATGTTTACGCTTTACTAGACCTCGAAGCCTCTTTATCTTTTGTGACCCCTTATGTTGCTTGCAAATTCAAAGTCAGTCCTGAACAGCTCTATAGAACCATTTTGTGTTTCCACTCCTGTTGGTGAGTCTATCCTAGCTAAGAGAATCTATAGAAATTGCCATATCTCAGTCCTTCATAAAGTCACTTCAGTCGATCTAGTAGAATTGGAGATGACTAATTTTGATGTTATTCTTGGTATGGATTGGTTGCATGCATGTTATGCCTCGGTTGATTATCGTACCTGAGTGGTCAGTTTCAAGTTTCTAAATGAACCTACCTTAGAATGGTAGGGTAGTCATCCATCCTCAAAGGGTTATTTTATATCTTATCTCAAGGCTAGGAAGATGATTTCTAAGGGCTATGTCTATCATATAGTTCGGGTTATGGACATAGTCTGAAACCCCATTTCCACAGTCAGTTCCTATTGTAAATGAGTTTCCTAAAGTGTTTCCTGAGGATTTTCCCAGAGTCCCGAGCGAGCGAGAGATTGATTTTGGGATAGATCTTCTCCCAGATACGCAGCCTATCTCTATACCTCCTTACAAGATGGCTCCAGCGGAGCTTAAGGAACTGAAAGATCAGTTGAAAGACCTCATTGATAAGGTTTTTATTCGACCCAACATCTCTCCATGGGGTGCTCCAGTCTTATTCATGTGTAAGAAGGATAGCTCTCTCAGAATGTGCATTAACTACCGTCAAATGAACAAGGTCATAACTAAGAATAAGTATCCCATGCCTAGGATTGATGACTTTTTCGACCAGTTTCAGGGTGCTAGTTATTTCTCCAAGATTGACCTCAGATCCGGTTATTATCAGCTCCATGTTTGAAAGTGTGACATTCCAAAGACAGTCTTCAGAACTCGGTATGGTCATTATGAATTTATAATTATGTTTTTTGGACTAACGAATGCTCCTGCAGTCTTTATAGACTTGATGAACCGTGTGTTCAAACAGTATTTTGATATGTTTGTGATTGTTTTCATTGTTGATATTCTTATCTACTCTCGGAGTGAGGAGGAGCATGCAGACCATTTGAGAGTTCTGTTGCAAACTGTCATGACCAAGACTATCGTGACTGGCACCCACCCAACCCCCGGATAAGCAAACCAATAGATTCCAACTCTTAGCCTAGACTAGAAGACTAAAACCAGCAAACAGAAAATAAACTAGCAATTCGAATACGCAAGGAACCATATCATTAAATAAGCCTGCGGAAATTCCCCTCGAACCTGAAAGTCATCGTACCAAACGCTACCAATACTAGAGTACAGGGATACAACCCCAAAACTTAAAGTAATAAGAAATAGTTTAAGCCAGAAACAATTGGGCTGTAACTCAAAAGATAGACACCGAGGCAGCTTGGTCAAACAGCTCACCCTTGATATCTGGAACAGTCAGGCCTACAAGTGAGGTCGTGCGTCAATCGCCAGAAGATTTCATGTACTCATAAAAAAACAAGCAAGTACAGTATCAATACACAACCACCGTGTACTGGTAGGATCATCAGCCAGTTCTAATAACAATGTATGAACAGTACAAGAATCAAGTAACAGTATAAGAAACACGTAATCCAATTACCAAACACCTCTAACTAAGAATCTTATCCTAACTTGTCTCTACATGCCATTCACTTCCAATACGAGAATCAATACAAGTCACACCCTCATATCTATATAGCCCGGACCCACCCTGGGATCCCCTCTAACCAATACCTAAGTGTTCACAAGCAACCCGGTCTACACCAAGACAAACTCTAAATTAGATACAATAATAACCCGACCTCATAAGGACCATAAACAATTATCACTCTCAATAATACAGCTCGATCCGTTCACTGAACCAATATCAATCAACACAATGCAATAAATATCTATGCAATGATGCAGTAAAGTAAACACGTACCAGGCGTGGTACCCAAGCCAACCGTTAGTAATGTCCCATACCATGCATGGTATCCGAGCCAACCATTAGAATCCCCATACCAGGCATGGTACCCGAGCCAACCGTTAGTATTCATGTACCAGGCGTGGTACCCGAGCCAACCGAATGTCAACAATCCACAGTCACAACAATGAACAATTAACTTGTAAACCAACAAGCAAAAATGCACAGTTCAATAACCAGACTGATCAAACAAGACTATAAGACATTCCAATTCATCTCTTAAGCAATGCATCTCATACAATCACTTAGATAAAAGTACTCAAACACACAATGCATAATGAAATCAAACCATCACCTACCTCGAAATGATTCAAGCTCTACTCAACCAGAGCTTTCCCATTCTCCAAAGTTCTTGCCGGTTCTTGGTCTAAAACAACACACAATAACCAAGAATTAATCCCCATGGCCTACAATTTACCTGGATTACGCAAGGATCCTAAACTCCAGGCCATACATGATCATTTCACCCTTTCCCCAGGCTTTTCCACCGTTAATTCACCTAGTTCTATCATTTTTATGGATAAAATTAGGAAATTAAGGTCAGATGATCATAAAATGGTAAATTTAGCAACACCCAATAACTTCTACACATAGAATCACCTTTTTTCCCCGGATTCTACCATCCCTAAGTCATTCTAAACCTCTCCCCAAGTCTACCCCTAGCAATTCTACCGCATAGGAAAAGTATTACGGCGTTTGGGGAATAGAAACCTTACCTTAGGGAAGAAAAATAATGAAGAACGGAGGAAAAACGCCTGAAATCGCCCTAGTTCTTCTCCCAAACTAATTGTAGAAAATTGAACCATTTTGGAGAAGTTTTTGCATTAAATCCCATCGGGCTCTGCTATGGTAGTCGGCTTCCGCTATAGCGGTACCGTCGTAGCGGAGTCAATCGCTATGTAGAGATTCATCGCCTTGACTTCTGCTATAGTGGTCTTTCTTTCGCTATAGCGGAGGTAGCCACAGCGAAGCCTTAGTGCTCGTCTGTCACGACCCGATTTCTCGGTCATGATGGCACCTACAGCCCCCCAGTAGGCGAACCAATTCTCGTAGCCCAGGACAGTTAGTAATGGGCTACTATCTAACAAATAAGTGGGAGAATAGCTAACAGGAGTATATATATACATGTGCGGAAACTAAACCAAACCTCAAGACCTGGTATCATAGTATAGAGCCAAACTACATACATGGAGTGCAAATAATCAAAAACAATATACACAGATGTCTCTGAATGGTAATAGGGTACATGAAGCAAAAGATAAACTAAAGCTAAGCTCCGATCGCCAAGAGCTCACCCTCAGTCTGAAGTAGTCCCCAACAGATCTCCAAGCACGAATCACAGCGATCTAACAGCGATGGCCCATGCTAGGATCTGCATCCAAAGATGCAGGGGGGTAGGGGTGAGCATCAAATGCGAAGCATAAGGTACCCAATAGGTATCATAGGCCGACTGGGCACATATAAGATAAAAGCGTAGTAATAGACAGAATAGAAGCAAGCAGTCACAGAAATCAACGAAAGGTACACAGGAACTAGCCCAGAGGGAAATCAACAGAACCACATGTGAGGCCAGTAAGAAGAATATACACACCATAGGCACAGGTGAAAGTAAGGAGTAACGCACCTGGGGTCCTTGCAATAACAGTGTATACATAATAAGTTTACGAAATGGACGGTATACTGGTAACCTCAAGTGTAAGAAGAGGGAAAGAGTAATGATAGGCATGCTCAGAGACATGAATCAAACTCAACTAATCATATCAATCTCAAATCCAGAACTAACAGTCTAGCAGGAACCAATTTCA
This sequence comes from Jaltomata sinuosa, assembly GCA_003996215.1. Classification (NCBI taxonomy): domain Eukaryota; kingdom Viridiplantae; phylum Streptophyta; class Magnoliopsida; order Solanales; family Solanaceae; genus Jaltomata; species Jaltomata sinuosa. The sequence continues at coordinate 115,769 of QJPP01000801.1, forward strand.
TACTTAACCGTAACAGGGAACAATTCTGTAAGTAAATAGCAAGAGTCTACCTACAGTCCCCCGGCCGCCCATACAATCGAGGAACACAAACAAGTGAAAACAAACCCTCTGGCATCCCATACTATCGGAGCGTACAATCAACAAACAACAAACAAGGGTGGAGCCTCAAACAATGAATGATATGATGCATGAAGGTCTCAAGTGAAATGGTATCTCTGTATGTACCTCCTCCGGCGCCGATCCGGCCCAGCAGGTAGGTTCCATGGAAGGACACTTCCCGTATACCTCTACTCCACCGTATACCCTTCCTCTGGCACACGCAGCCCGCAGCCCCTGGCCCGGATGGCAACGTCCATGGAGGTCCCTGACCCCATACTAAAACTCAGTATCAAAACCTGTCACCCGGAAGCAAGTCCGGTATCAAGATAGAGACCCAGTCTCGAATATGCATGCCCAGACCCTGTCCAGGATTAAAGTAGTAGGAAAATATCTCAAAAAAAAACCCTCCAAGGGTGCCCGGGCATAACCGGGTCTAAACAGTAGAAAGTCGTCTCAGGTGCTCGGTCTGACCGAGGCTAAAAGTTATCTCAAGTAGCAAGAAAACTCAACTAGCACCCCGGCCCTGCCGAGTCTAGCATTAGTAGTAAACCTAATGATTTAAAACATAATTTTACTTTATTTTACCCAAGAATATTCACAAGTTAAATCAAACCATTTCCAAATCATTTCCATTAAAAATGGCCCCCCCGGGCCATGCAAGGTTTAGAAAATGGTGTCAATAGGCCCGAAGCCCAAACCGTAGTAAAACCTGTATAAAACCTCTTTATATGCATGAAAATGGTATGATCAAACACAATAGCTGCCCAGCAGCTCACAATCAACCTATCGACCCTGCACAGGCCCACAGCTACTCAGCAAGCATAAATAGCCTAGAAGGATAATTCTATGCCCGGGACTCACGGACATTCCAAAAATCCCACCTTCTATGTTCCAGAGTCAACAAGGCCTCACAGGACCACAGGGGTAAATAAAATATATCGGCAAGTACTACAAGCAACGGAGGAACAAAAGTAGGCGGACATGAATAAAGTGGTCGAGGTCTGTGGTATCAACCTAATAAACCAACCCAAGGATGCCCATTAATACAATTTCATCCTATATATGCGGAGTCTAGGGAAAATAAACAGTAACCTACCTGTCGTCCGATGACAAGCTTGAACCTCTCCGAAAAAGCTCCAACACGAAATCAAACTCAAACTCGGGCTTGAATAACTTGGCGTAGATAACCGAACATAACTTCAGATTATTTCTCCCCAAATGTAACCTTCTCCGTGATAGACATATAGCTAGCGTATAGAATATATATTGATGTTGAAATGGAAAAGGCTTAAAGCCATAGTTGCACATATAGATAAAAGTGAGAAAGTTGGTCAATGGGTTCATTAATTACACTTACCATATTAGTTTATTCAATCAACTAGGTGGCAGTATTTGCATTCTTAAGGGACTTGTTGTCCCTTCCACTAGCATCCACATACAGTGGAGATGCTCCCACTTTCTCCACCTCCACATGTAGTGGAGGTGGCTATACTACCATTATTTCCATCCCGCTTCGTAAGTATTCGGGTATTGCGTAGGTTCGTGGTAAAATAAATATAACTTTTTAAATATACCATAATTAATAGAAAATCATTTCCAATAAAACTTACTATATTATAATAATAATTTTTAACATAACTAAATTTACTATCTCCGTTAATATAATACAATGTATAAAAACCTTATAAAATAAGTACATACACAATTATGTCGTAACAAAAATATTTTTCATAAACCTTTAAAATATTTTTGAAAAGGTAATAATAATATAATTTTCTACCACATTCAATTTTCAAATAAAATATTCTCAAATATATGCGCGATGCTAATAAAATTCTTAAATTTAAGTTCTCAATTCACCATCGCACGATTTTGATACTCAAAAACTCTCTCGGAATCCTCCCTTATGTTTTCTCACTGTTTCAGAACTGAAATGGCGTTTTAAAACGTGAAGTTGAGGCTTAAAATCGATTTTGACCCGACCCGATTCGCGACACAGTTCGCAACCTGGTTCCTGCCAGACAGTCCGCGGTAAAACAGTCATAACTTTTTACTCCGCGATCAGTTAGATGTGAGGTTTTGTGCGTTGGAAACTAGACTCGTAGACCTTCGATTTGGTATTTTGGGGGGCTTCTAACTCTTTATATATTGAGAGAAAATCCCTGAGACATTTGACCCAAGGTTCAGAAAATTTATCAAAGAAACTTACGATCAAACAAATGGACCCGGCGCCGAAATACCGGTCCCGACAAGCCTTAAATGACTTGGGGCCACTACAAACAAGCTCTAACGGTTCAAGGAAAACGTATACGTGGAAATAACCGGAAGGGTCATTACATCATCCACTACTAAAAAGGACTTTCGTCTTCGAAAGTCAAGGTCAAGGGGGTACCTGAAGGCTCAAACAGCTGCGGATACTGGGCCCGCATATCTCTCTCGGTCTCCCAGGTAGCCTCCTCGACTGGACGGTGCCTCCACTGAACCTTATCAACTGAGATCTCTCGAGACCTCAATCTCCTGACATCTCTGGCCAAAATAGTTGCCGGCTCCTCCACAAAGGCTAAACCCTCACCCAACTGAATTGAATCCCACTGTAACACCTGAGACTCATCTGGTACATACCGACGTAGCATCGAAACATGAAATACAGGATGTATAGCTGAAAACATCGGAGGCAGGGCTAACTGATAGGAAATGCTACCAACCCTCTCAAGAATCTCAAATGGCCCAATACCTGGGGCTAAGCTTGCCCCGCCTACCAAATCTCATCACGCCCTTCATGGGCGATACACGGAGAAACACCAAGTCACCGACACTAAACTCCAAGGCACGAAGCCTACGATCAGCATAACTCTTCTGCCTGCTCTGAGCTGCCCGAAGTCTGTCCTGAATCACTCGAACTCAATCTAAGGAATATCGAAGCAAATCTGTGCTCTGTGGCCCAGCACTAAAACCATCAAACCAACCTACCGGTGATCTGCAACGCCTGCCATACAAAGCCTCAAAAGGTGACATGCCGATACTCGAATGGAAGCTGTTATTATAAGTAAACTCTGCCAAGGGAACAAATTGATCCCAAGAACCTCCAAAGTCAAGAACACAGGCCCGAAGCATGTCCTCCAGAATCTGAATGGTCCTCTCGGACTGGCCATCTGTCTGAGGGTGGAAAGCGGTACTAAGGTGAACCTCTGTACCCAAATCT